>JAINEB010000020.1:11965000-12247500 GCA_022840565.1 Eubasilissa regina | reverse complement strand
AATGATCTTTCCGGGCCACGTGGTGCGATCCCAGCGCTGGTGAAGAATTCTGATACTCCGTAGTAAAAATAAAATGCGACCTTGACCTAGAGCTATATTCGGTTCAGTGCCAAACGACCATTGGCGGGGGGAAAAAATTAATTAAGTTTTTTTAATTGTATTCAATGAAGGATATCGGGGTATAGCATTAAAGATCTCTGTTTGCGAAAATAACCTGGTTTACAAAAACGTAAATCTTTAAAAATAAATAAATATGATAATGAGATCGTAAAGAGTGATTTCATTTCTTCTGTATTCATTTTACTTTTATTCCTTATCTGCCAATTCCGGGTTTCACTTCCACATATCTGAGTTTAGCATACTGAAAATGATTAAAAAGGATGGCTTAGGTGGTTAGGACGTACAGACTATAGAATGGACATGAGGAATTACTGACGAGAGAATGGTAAGAAATATATATGACGCGAATGTTGATGGCACCAGAAATAGAGGACTTAACATGATCAGGTAAACCAGTATCTGGAAGATAAGGCGATAATTGTTCGGCGCTCCATCCTCTCATCCCTCGGGAAAAATGCGTGATGGTGATAAGTTAGTTAAATCATAAAGATAGATATCTAGAGATGACGTGAGATTTAACGAAGTGAGTGGATCCGTAGATAGACCCGAGTGACTGACATGTGTAAGCAAACTAAAATAGTAATGGGCAGGATATGTTATGCAGCGAAAGAAAAAATAATCAAAAAATGACATACACAGAGATCATGAACGGAAGATCATGATATTGTAAAGATAGCGGGGCTGCACTGAACATGAGAGGCAGCTGGACTTAGCCAAAAAATAAATGTATTGAAAATATAATAAATTAATTAATAATAAAACAGTATTAAAAAACAGATTAATTAAATATAACACTCAGTAAAATAATCTCTTCTCGAATTGGTCATTGTCTTCAAAAAACATTGATCCGTGATGACACCGTGGTGAAAAATAATTACATTACAAACTATATTTTTAAATTATGCAGATACATGCTGTACCTATGTGTATGCTGAATCATGAATTCATATATATGAATGAATTTTTCTGATAAAGTGAGATTTGCCTATACTTAATATAATTTATTTAAAATCATTGCATTTATCATTATGGCGATATTCAAAATACATGTTACATAATGCCAGAGAGATTAATAAAATAGTTCAAAGAGTATCAGATATATATATTATAACTATTCTGTATATATTCATATCTAAAGAGCGTATCTATTATTTATTTATTTATTTAACAATAAATATTGGAGGACATTAGTTTAATATTGAATTCGTAATATTTGGTGTTAACCGATGAAAACAAATGAAGCCTGTATTTTTGTTTTTTCCTGCATGAAATAATAGCGCAATACGATTTACGATATAAATAACATTATATAGGCATATTTGTAAATAAATTTTCAATCTGCATATATTAAACATGACGTCTTGGATCTTTCAGCAAGTTCCTTTAGTTTAAGTAATAATGTTATATTTGACAAACACATGTTTCTCGATGGTATTTCACGCAGTAGCAATAATTTTTTAATCACGTTATTGGTTGATTTTGGTGGACGCTTTTGCAAAAGATATTTAAGTAAAAATTTTACCTAGAAGTCTAGAACAATCCAGAACCGTCAACGACTTGCACATCTACGGTGCGCTAGTAGCTCTAAAGGTCGATAATACTTATTATTTATAGATAAAACGTATGTGTATGTACTGATCTTTACCGCCACTATATAATGGGAACATATTCATCTCCTTTTGTAACGATGCTTTGTAGAATTGCTCACCTATTGGCATCGCATATCTGACATCTTCCAATGGTCTTATCTTAATTTTCAGCTTCTAACGTACGAGTGGCGCACAGATAAGTATCGAAGATGTACATTTTAATACTATCAGATACAGCGGTGCCTCACGGAGCGCCACTGTGCTCGTTTCCATTTTGAACGAGGAACGCCCGCGCGGCAACTTTTCTCCATTCATAATTAGCGACTCCGCCGGCAATCTTTTTCTCCCCCCGCCGCTCTTCTCTTTCTTTCCCGCCTGATATTTCTCCAGTTTTTCCCGCCGATCTGCCGTCTCCCTCTCTCCCCCGTCGGCGAACTCCGTTCCCGTCTTAGAATTTCCGTTCCCGTAAATGTTTTTAAAACTTAACCGCCTGTTATTGGCGCCTGATTCAAATGAGTTCCTGTTCTTTTGGCGGGTGGATTACTCCCGCCGAGACCGACCGAATTATTCAAATGAAACACCGAAATCATGTCTACTTTATCTTCCGAGACTTCATGGAATTGATTTGAATGACGAATATCGCTGATTTTCTGGAATGATTTCATTTACTTTAGTGATGACGTATTTCAATTATTCTATGTTTTTATTTAACTAGTATTTAAAATACATTACAATGCGATGCAATTCATGAATGCGAACGGAGTACATTGGACGATATCTATGAAAATATATGATATTTTAAACTATTACATACCCAGTGGCATGCACGAGGCATGGATTTAGGTTATGCAGCTAATAACGATGACATAAAAGTACGATGGGATGTTACTAAATTACACACTTTTGGAAGCATGTTTCTACAAATTAAATGAATCAAATAGAAAGATATACAGGAGAAGAAAAAAATATTTGCAGTTTTAAGTAAAGGACTATTTACAATATAAAATAATACCACGTTTAAAGTGTATTAGAATACATGCAGTAACTTTTTAAATCCCATGAGCGCGTTAACACGCCAAACTTTGTATGTCACGCTAAGCCATAAGCCTATTAACACGCATTTTTGGACCTTGCAAACTTACAAGGATTAAAGTCATATTTTTAAATCATATTGCCATCTGTGGACGACAGGTAACAGCTTTTGATAGATAAGTCAAGATCTTTAAAACCTAGTCTTACCATATGCGGTATCTTCCATTTCAAATAGAGTTGGCAGTTAAAAGGTTAGTCCGCTTCAAATACACATTTGCGCTGTTTTGCAACACGTCTATTCAAGTGAAGACGTATATTCAGTACACAGCGCGGCGTGAAACACACAAGTATCGCGTTTGATTGGTATATGTTTGGGCAGATTTTGTATGCGCAGCTGTCACTTCCAAATTCTTCCACTGAATTATTCTAATTAAAACATTAACATGAATTAACTACGAATTATTTACGCGTGGACCTACATACATAATAAAACAAATAAAAATGTAATATGCGTATATTTTGTAGAAATTATAGTTGTGTACCGCATTTTTAATTATAAGGAATGCACGCCTATCCATTGCGGATCGCAAGTTTTTTTTACAATAATTTAGTCACTGGTAATTTTCAACTCCCGGTTAACTTGTATCATCTTCTTTCCCTTAACTCGCCACATTTAATCTATGTAATAGCAAATTGTTTGAACGACAATGGTATTGACTTGTAATATAATATTTCCTATTCTATAATATTATTGTACTTTTTTCTATAAAATAAAGTTTTATCTTGATTAATGGCACAAATCACTCTTGAAGGGTGAATTGCGTATTTAAAAGAGGAAAAATGCACTCCCCTGTACATACCTAGAACTCACAGCAGTATTACTGTATTTCAATTTTCATACTTTTGATGACAGACTTGTTCATGTAGTATTTTTTAAATGTACCTTCAGTACATAAGACGAAGGTTCTCAATGGGCCGTGAAGTCAAATAGTAGAAGGAACTAATCTTTCTTTCATAACGATAGAAATATTTGACATAAATTGACATTGTTGGACAGATGACAGCTGTGTATTGTTTCGAAATATTCAAACAGCACAATTTCACAGATGATCTACATAATTTAGTCTATTTTGTATTTGGATCCATCATCACATCTTAAATAATATTGTTACTTTCAAAATAGTCTAGAATATTCGAAATTTTAATTTTGTAATATTGGTTCAAATTGCTTTTGAAATACTTATTTGAAAATTTAGATTGGCACACAATCCAAAAAAATATATGCATGAAGTATATTTTTGCTTTAACATCGGAAATTAGGTATTTGGAATTATTATAAACGAATAATGTAAAAATAGTTTCTGTGTGCTCTTCATATATTGTAAATATGGTGTAAAAAGGTAGGGTTTATTTTTTTGTTATTAGTTTTTACTAAACTATTTTATGTATTCGTATAAGTAAAAGTGAGTTAAGGATGAAATCATTGTGTTTAACGAAAAATGTTAATTTTATATAATTTATGTTTTAGCGAACATTTTTATTTATAAATAAATATACATGACCTATCTAATTTTATTTATATTTTGTTATAAACGCTTACTATAATAATGTGTTCACCTTCTTTAAATTATTCACTTTTTTTTTTAATTAAATTTGAGAAACAGATGACATCGTCATTTGAAGATGTTATTGATACGCCTAGTTGAAGACACGCTGAAGAACCTACTATCGGAAGGCTCTCAAAAAAATTGAAAGACAGTTGGGAGTCAATGTTCCAAATCCAAAATGACCCCGGACAGGAAATAAGCGCACCTAAGTCTAACAGAAGAGGAAAAAAAATATTTGTTCTTTAGCATAAGAAAATAGGTTGCATGCTTCGAAAATAAAAGCTTGCACAAGATCTACAGCCCAAAACGTGATAACCTAACTGGAGAATGGAAGAAATTAAAGAACCTGTATCTCCTCTCGCTACATGTCTGCAGCCTTTTTCTTTCACCTTCCTCGGGATATCTGGAACATACCGCCCCAGATATCCTGAGGATGGTGAGGATGGTGGCTGCAGTGGGCGAGGCATGTAGCGAGAGGAGATGAGGTCCGTAACACGCACAAGCAAACAAGGTAGAGACCGAGGAGAACACCAAGACGTATATCAAGACATATCTCCAAGAGGTAGGCGGCTGTCTGGGAATGTATGGCGCTCTGTTATGTCTGCGATCATGAACTTCCGAATCCTATGATACAATTAAAGAAAGAATAAAAAAAGTTAAATAATTATTAATATGTAACATATATATCATAGGCGTATATTATGCACAAAAAGGTTCAAAATATATACAAAACAACACAATACCTACTCAATATAAACACGAAAGTACACAATAAACCTATCCCTACAAACAACCCAGAAATTTCACCACTAAATAAAATTTTAACGACTAAAAACTTTGTGATTTACGATCCACCGACCTCCTGAAATAATACACATTAACTGTATGTATTGGAAATTTAAACGCATTAAAACCAAAGGAAGGAGCGAATAAAGGGGTAGTCCCTTAATATTGGCCAACAATGTGTAAAGCTAAGGGCACGGAGCGCGACAACAACCCCAGCGTCGGCTTGATTTATGAACTGACCAATGGTCATGAAGAATCGTCTCCAAATCCATGCCTACGCCGCTCGTAGTTCGCACTCTATGGGCGTGCGTTTCAAATTTTAAATGGAAAGCGTGCCTGCGGATCCCTTTTTTAGGCTGTAGGGGTTGGAAAACTTTTTAAAGTACCTACCACCTCATCGTATTATTAAACCTTTTTTTTTTATTTCTGTAATACACAAAAAATAAAAAGATTATCGCCACCTAAATCTAATGTACATTATATTAGATTTAATAATCATTTTATTTTAACTTTGTAATAACTAATTGAAAATGTATCGATCGTTACGCTGTGGCGTTGTATAGGATTATCTTCTAATATACGGTTTACCTGATTGAATAATTCACAACGAGAAATATACGACGTCTAAAATTAATATAATACATTTAAACCCTTTATTAGAAATGCTTCTGTAAGTTGTTGGGACATTTTTAGATAAAATATTATTTTTAAAAACCCTTGTGTAATGAGGGATGTGAAGATAACATACATGAAATGTTTGCTGCATGTTCAAAAACAAAACAAAAATCGTTTATAAAAATTTCATTATGAATTTTTTGATCTTTCGAGCTTTATTTTTACGTTGAATTATGTTAATAAAGTTGACATAACTGTATTTTCATTTCGATTAAAATATCTATACGTGATGATATTTTATTATATTATATAAACTAATAAATTTAATTTACGTAGAAATTTACATTAGTACGAGTATTTCATTAAACATAAGTAAATAAATGTATGTATTAATGTTTAAGTAAGTATTAAGTTTATATAAAATCATCAAAAATAACGCATTGCTACAAATTCAGAAAGACCATTTCAATTCAACAATTTTCACAAAAATAAGTAACCGACTTAGATCGCGTGGCAACTTACAATTCCCCAAATTTAAAACTAGTGCTTCTCAACACCATCACGCCTACCAAGGCATAAAAATTTTAAATGCCCTCCCATATAAAATCAAAATAGAAAAAATATATAAAACCTTCAAATCGCAAATTAAACAAATGTTAAAAAAACTCCGACAGTAATTACAAGTTCCAATTGATTATGTTCACAAATTTATTAATTGAATGTTATATTTATATCTTACTTCTATACCTACCTTTACATTATTTTAAAACTTAATACTCCCCAATACGAGAATTGATTTTTCTATTAAATTGATTAATTTTGTGTAAAAAAAAAATTATAATTAATTAAGTTTTTTTAAATGTAAAAATGAAGCAAGAAATGAGCAGATCCACAGGTATTCTAATTTTGAAATATATTATACTTTCATAATAAAAATAAGGAAGCTAGGTATGCGTCCATTAAGTACTTGCGTTACTAAAATAATGTATTTTTATTTTACCGAACGGATTTACATATAAAAAAAATAGATTGTTATTCGCAGAGAAAAATGAGTTAAACAAATATATAGCTAAATTCAAGTTTTATCGTGTTATTCAAGTTTTTAGTATTTAAGCACAATATTGTTTTTAAAATTAGCAATATTAACTTGGTGGTTAAGATTCATATTTTTTATTTATTATCTTAGTTTTATTAACCACAATTGAGTTTAAAAAACATCTAAAAAATTTAAAAATAGATTCTGGTGAAGAAACAATGCTATATTTTTAGTTAGTTATGACATCCTGAAGAAGGAAAACCGGTAGATGTTTTTTAAACTCAATTGTGGTTAATAAAACTAAGATAATAAATAAAAAATACAATATTGTTAAAAGTATTTATGTAATTTCAATTTCAATAACGAATTGTACGCGTATCATAGTTGACGCAGCCCTGAGATATGTTATTTTTTATTTAAAAGCTTTTTGCAGTTATAAAGAAACTGGAACGGCACGGGCACATTGTTAGGGAAGAAGTTTTACCGGTTCGGGTTCGCGAAAAAACGGGTTATGGGGGATTTAAATATTTATTAAATAAAAATTGCTTTCACACCATGAGCGGTTCTTCTGGCTGACCTCACCAATTTTCGACTGAGTTAAATTAGTCAATTATTATGTAGGCATGTCGCGCGACTGGTATTTTTATACTACAGCGCATTCGATCATGCGACTTATCAGCGTTCAATGGATGTACCGAGGCCCGATTGCGAAGGGTGTGTCATTATTTATTATCAATCATTTTTATGTTCATATTCAAATAATCTTTTATTACATAACCTCACTTGTGGCTGTAATTTAAACCACTAGGTATGGTGGAAAACTTTCCGAAAAGTTGCCGACGGGCGGAGGAGGTTCGCGTGTAATTGCCGACGGATGCGGGGTTTTCTGACATTTATAAATGCACCTATCAATATATTTGTAATTCATTTAAATTTGTACGCATTTATAAATAAAATATTCAACTATTCATTATTTGTTTTATATTATGTGATACATACAAAACAGCAAATTATTCTCGCGTATACCTACTTCATTTCAACGAATTTAAGTAACTTGAATAAGAAATTTTGTTTAAATTTATTTATTTATAACACCAATAAGTCTAACTCATATACTTTACGTATATAAAAAATCACCTAAATACATTAATAAACACGTTTACTATACACACATTCAATTGCTAAGTTATTTATGTTATTATCATATTATGTGATTCATGTTATTGATACGTGATATTGTAAATAGAAATTTTAATATAAGAGTAAGGGAGCATTTGAGATGTTTGAACAATAGTGGGTTTTCAGAATTTTCTAATCATTTGATAGAAAATAGTCACGATTTTGATAAAAAATTGGGATTGTCAATTTTGCATATAAACGGTGTTGGTCACAAATTAAATAATTTGGAATCGTTGGAGATTAATAAAGCTTGTAAAACTAATCAAAAAATTATAAACAACCAACTAAATTTAACTACGAGTCCCGTTCTAAAAATTTTTCCTAAAAATTATTCGACTAAATTTGTATTAAGCAACAATTTGAGTTAGGTACTAAATTTATTTTTTAAATAATTCTTGTTTTTTTAAAAATAGATTCTGGTGAAGAAACAATGATATGTGTTTTTAGTTAGTTATGACATCCTGAGGAAGAAAATGGTATTTTTCGAAACCGGTATATGTATTTAAACTCAATTCAGTGGTTAATAAAACAATGATAATAAATAAAAAATATGAATTTTAACCACAAAGTTAATATTGCTAATTTTAAAAGGATTTTATACTCGTATGTATATCTTTATAATTAATACATTTAATGAGTATTTTAAAAAACTGTATTTTCTTACAAATGTAGATACAGTTGATGCAGAAAAAATTAAAACATTCGATTCTATATATTTAAGTATTGTCAAAATAATCTTAGTTAGATACTGAAGGAATTGTAAATATACATTAGAAAATGAATTGTTCAATATTGAATGCAACGTACCCGATATTTTCACTTGGCACATTTTACGAAATGCATTTAGGGTAAGTCTACCCATTTTACAGCTGATGCAAGCCTGCAGTTGCACAATTTTGCATACCCACCCGAACGTCGGTACGACCCATCAAAATGATATGAAAATTTGCATACGAACCTAAAATGTTCATTGTTGCATTGCGGATGGGCAAAACTCAGGTAGAATCTTAATTTGATACAATGAGTGCGTGCACCTTTTTTTATAGTCGTAGATTGAATTATGCCATCTGCTCAAATTTGCATTATCCGTCGCTCTACTTTTTATCACCGCAACCAGGTGTTTCTCAACTTTTTACATATTTCACGCTGATTTATTAATAGTTAAATCATTATTTAAACCATTGTTGTGACTGTGATTGTGTTCGATTGTAACCATGATCGGTAACTGATTATTCGTATTTCTTCGAACAACGATTGGCACACTAGAAAGTAAACCTTCAACAGTTGAATCTCAGACATCAATCATCGTCATATCATATTTGATGTCACGAAACAGACTGACCAATAAGCAGATGCCGATACATCGTGACGGACGAGTTCTAAGAGCTAGCCGATCGTACTTTCGTCGACATCTAGTCTTGAACTTCGTACGCGCATTTAACTGTATACTCGTCGTAGCTTCCATTGTAAATCGTTTCTGCAATAAGCGCCAACTTGTGTAAGTTATCTTTTATTTAAATAACTTGCTCTAGACACAGCATAAATACTCGCACGCACATTCATATACACTACGACGTGAGTGAGATTAGAAGAGAGTTAGAGCTTCGGTCTCACCATTCTCAAAATCTTATGATACGATCACACAATCAAGATCCTCACTAGTTAACCATAGTATACAACCACAGTCTTTACAGAGGTAATAAAACCTACTAAAAATGTTTCGATAACTGATAAAATACTCATATTAACTGAAATCCAACAATATTCCTCTGTAGATCACCACTACAATGCTCAATCCATGTAATAAAAATTTTTATGTTTGTAGATCGTGAGCCAAGTCTAATCGAGAAAAGAACCTTCAAAACCTGGCCATCTTCCAGGTATGTACACCACCACGATAAGTCAACATTTCTTCCCTGTCCTTGAAATAGATATTTATTTAATATTGGTAGAATACAGTTCTTGCATACATAAATCAGTTCAGTGTACACAATATATGTAATAAACAATATCTTGTACCGTACCAATAATATAAATGATCTTAGTAACAAATCGTAACAAAACGTGATTTTTTTTCCCAATAAACTAAACTTTGTATTACACAGACGTTGAGTTATGATGAGAAGGACTGTACATCAAATTAATTGAGCACATGTTTACGTTAATTAATTATGAAAAGTTGTTTAATGATAAAAATAACATTTTCAAATTTAAAAAATAGTATTATTAAGGAAAACACATTCTTATTGTGAAGTTGTAATTATTCAGAATATAGGTCTGTGATATTTTAAATACTAAATTAATGTATTAATTATAAATATATACATATAATTAATACATTAATTTAGTATTTAAAATATAGTTTTTATTGATTATTAAACAGTGTCTTATAAATGTGTTACATCTCCTAACATTGCACGAAAAATAATAGACGCAGCATAAACAGTTATTTTTATTAGCAAGAACACACAATTACTGGATTTTCACTCACAAAAACCCTGTTATTAAACAAATTGCTTAAAACATTCTCATTGTGACATATATGCTGTTTCAGGGAAATGAATTATCAAATTTAGTCCATAGATGGCGATAGTGTAGCGGCACTCGAATCGAGTCCACATATTAACATATATACAACTTTTAAAAATTTTATAGATATGGAGATTGATTAATGGGTGAGAATGGAGAACGTTACATTTATACAAAGTGATCACTTAAGTCAGCCGAAGACAGGTCGTAAGCGCTTCCCATACTTCCGTATATTTACAATAAATATAATTTTTTTTTAAAAATAGCTTCGTCTCTATGAGATATCTATTATTTGTTAAAGTTATTTTTATTAAGGAGAGCACATTCTTATTGTGAAATTGTAATTATTCAAAACATAGGTCTGTGATATTTTAAATACTAATTAAATGTATTAAATAGAAAGATCCAGGTTCGAATCCCGATAGCAACAACGATATTTTTCGATAAAATTGATTTTATATGTACATCTTTCAAATTAATACATTTTATTTGTATTTAACTTATTTTTATTGTTTATTTTTTCAATTCAGAGGTCCTTGGCCGCATAACCCCTACTATTATTAGCCACGAAGTGGCCACTATAACTATCTGCATGACCAAACAACAAAACACCGATAGCTTTCTGCTAGTAGGTATATAATTTAGTGAAATGAATACTTAGTAACTATTTGTATGTAAATTTTATCTTGAAATATTCTTTAAATTATTTGAATAACCTAATGTATCAACAACTGACGTTGATTATTGACTGCAATGACTTTTCGATGACTAGTGAGTGAAAGTGCAGCACCAGAACGACTGACCTGAATCCCGATAAGAAAACACAAAAGAAAAAATGCCCCCAAAATGCTAGAGCGGTAAATGGGACGAATAATGTAATAAAAGTTGAGTACTTTTTCAATTTAACATTAAATGGGTGGGTGCCCACAGAAGGGTTCGAACAGTTATCACGCAATCTTTTAAAACTTCAGGCAGTATATAAAGAATATGCAACAATATTATTGAATATTTCTGTTATTATTCTTACTTTAACTTATTTTATTTTCAATTTTAGATTTTTAATTAGATTCATTTCTTTGAATTTGTTTTTTTAAGGAGAACACATTATTAATTATTCATTAGTTTTGTGATATTTTTAATACAAATTAAATGTATCAATTAAAAAGATATGCAGATAAAATCAATTTATCGAAATAATATTTTATGAAGGGGAACACATTCTTATTGTGAAGCTTTAATTATTCAGAACAGACGGTCTGTGATATTTTAAATATGAATTAAATGTATTAATTAGAAAGATATACATGTAAAATTATTTTTATCGAATAATATTGTTGTTGCTACCGGGATTCGAACCTGGATCTTTCTAATTAATACATTTTATTAGTATTTAAAATATCATAGACCTATGTTTTGAATAACTACAACTTCACAATAAGAATGTGTTCTCTTTAATAATATATAAGTTGTATCAATATTAATTCTGGCGTCTCCCATCGGTTTATTCAAAGGTATTTGAGGATCCGTTAAAACAAAGTAGATGGCTTTCAAATAATGGAACCGTAGGTGTATTCATTTGAAAAGTGTAATATAAAGGTTCGAAAGTTTGTCGTCAATCCACAGCGTTTGTATAGCATAATCGGATAATGCACGTTCCCCGGATCGGAAAAGATCCAGGTTCGAATCTCGGTAGCAACAACAATGTTTTTCGATAATATTGATTTTATATGTATATATTTCTAATTAATATATTTAATTAGTATTTAAAAAATATTTTGTTGACACCGGAATTCGAACCAGGAATCTTTCATATCTAGGTAAGTGCGCTGACTCATGATTACACCATGTTAATATAGTGACAAATTTTCGAAACTGTATGTTTCACTTTCAAATTGATACATCTATTATTCCATTCTTTGAAAGCAATCTACTTCATATATACGAATCTGAAATAGCTTTGAGAATAATTTTAATAAATTGATTTTATTTGTATATCTTTCTAATTGATGTATTTAATTTGTATTAATGGATTTATAATTTTTTATTTTATTTATACCTACAGTAATTTAATATTTGTTTCTTTTTCCATCATACTTTGTTTACTCACCGTAACGATAAAGCCTTCTACTATAATATAGTATAAACTAGTGTAGGAGACAGGGCGAAGTGTGGTATAAATGCCAATTAGTCAAGTGATTATGCCAGATGATTATAAAATTATTTCATTCATAATATGCGTTAATTAGACTTACAATATACAAAATTATTTCAATGTTTGATTGAATTTTACAATTTCATCAATTTCATAATCTAAAAAATTAATAACGTAGCACGATTGATTGAACAATTTATGTAATTCATATTTAGAACGAAACATTCAAATATATTATATCGTGACCTTGAAAGAACAAAGTATCAGTTACAAATATGTAAAAAATTCTAGAAGTATTAGAGAAAACAAAGTTACATTATAGAATGAAAATGTGTTATATTATTTATAACAATATTACATTTCCCTGTCTGCATCAGTGTCTTTCTAGTTGCCGGCTTCGACTTCGTATAATGCATGATTAAACGGTAAGATCTGTAAAAACGAACTTATTTTTAATATCTAATATAATAGTCGGATATTGACATCTGTTATCTTTTCTTCTGTCCATGGTATGATTTCTCCCTTCTATTCACGATTCGTGTGTCATTTTTGTTCGTTTTGACAGCTAACTTACAAAAATAGAATAATTGCCCGAAACCAGGAATCAGTTTATTTCACAATTTTTGTAAAAATATCACCACACCAATAATGGACCATGCTCAATATATATTAATTAAAACTTTTAAGCTCGTTATCTCAATTTGATATAAATATTATGAAACCTTGTTGTTTCAAGGGTACGATATAACAGTTTTTGTAATACATAGATAACAGTTGACTGCCAATATTTATATATATATAATTAATATAATTAAAATTAATATTGTAAATCACGCGCCCTTTTTGCTAACGTACGGCTGACCCGAACCAAAATAATCTTTTAAACAATACCTCGCCTGCCTACCTTAAAATAGCCGGCGATAGGTACCTGGGATTTTTTGCGCGCAAACCCTTTTCGGCGTCCATCTTTTTCTATTTTGAAAACAATCATAATAAATCCGGCAGATGGCGGGCAGCATTATGCAGCGCATAATAATGGCGCACAGGACTCGTCCTTCCGGATCGCGAATTTGTTTTGCTGTCATTAATAGTAGGCGAACGCAAAAATCGCCACCATTTTACTACGCTAACTGTCCATCCGTACGGGAGGAAATATTCATGTGGTAAACAAAGGGTAAAATAAACGGTCGTAAATCAAAATCACAAGTTTTGATCAAACTGAAATAAATCCTGACTAAATTAACGCATGAAAATCAATCATAGATAGGTACACTCAGTAGACAAACTGGTGTACCTTTTTAAATACAAATACTACCTATTATAGAAGGTTTCATGGAAACACTAATTTTTAATCTTATATATTTTCACATAGCTTTACCTTGTATGTGCTTAGATTTTATTTATACATATTGTATTGCATATTAGTATTTTTATTTTGTGATTTTTTTTGTATTTTTACTTTTACTTTGCCTTGTATATACTTTCATTTTGTATTTTGCTTAATATTTAATGAGTTATATTTGTTTATTTAGTTTATAAAATATGATTTGTTTGCCAATTCGCCTTAAAGCAGGCTTGCCTATTTGGGCAATGCATTTTAAAAAATCTATACGTAACAAACTGTGTTCTTAGCTATATAATATATGTTATGTGTTTAAGAAATAAATTAGAGTAATTTGTTGGTGTAGTGGTTAAGACGCCGGCCTAGCACTTTTCATAGCACAAGCGTTTAGCTTAGTTTGTAAATAGTATGAGTATTGATGTGATATGTATTGCGTGTACGCATCGCATTTAGAAAAAAAAAACTTCCATAAAATCTCAATGTGCTTTTTTCGATCATGGCCAGGAGACTTTGAAACAATTCTCCATTAAAAGATATATCAATTTGTGCGTATCCTTAAAATCAATAGTTTAGTGCTAAATAAAAAAAGGTACCATGGCGGTACCTCCCCTCCTCTTTTACCCCTTTTTCATTATTAAGAAATGATTTTAGCCAGAAATAAAATAGCTAAACGCTAAAGCCATGCGTGCGTCCTAAAAACTATCAAGCTATAAGTAACATGTAAATTAAGGGATGACTATTTATTTAAGTTGAATTCGCATATTTCACTGTATGCAAGTGCATGTGGTCAATGGTTGAAAGAATGGGATACGCTCATAGGATCTAATTCTTAATAAAATAACCTATAAATTTCCTCGTAATGATTTTCATGTTTTGTGAAATCCTCCGATTCTTCTTTTTGTTGTATCGTCGAAATATTCGTCTGCTGTACGACACTTGATTTACAAATTTCTACGCGGAATATTTTGATACAAAATATTTTACAATGTATAACATGTGAAAAGAAATGCCAGAGCGGCCCCCTGGCCTGACTACACCACTGCATATAAACTATAATAGTTATACGAGAATGTCCAGACTTGTAAAATTTGGAAAAACCGCGGTATTTCAAAAAAAATAAAGGTCAGGATTGGACAGTCTCTGACCCTGAAGACGAGGAAAAGAAGCCTTTGAGATGTGGTGCTGGAAACGCATGTTCCGCATACGATGGATGGCGAGACGCACGAATGTCTCCATTCTTCAGTAACTGAACATCAAGTACAAACTCTCAACCATTTGCTTCAGACGAATCCTTCAATTTTTTGGCCATTTTGTCAGAAGGGAAGAATAGCTTGGAAAAGCTTGTGGTGGACCTCGTTAAATGACAAAGAAAAAGCGTAAGATCTCCCATTCGATGGACCGACCTAATTGAAAAGGCAACATAACTTATTAAATATCTCGGCTATGTTTGTGTTTGTTAGCTGATCTGCCATAGTCTTCCAAAATAGCGGCTGTTTAAAAACATAAAAAATCCGTTACTATATATCGAAATCTACTTAAATTCTTGCGGCCAGTTTCAGAAGGGGTACGTATGTACCTACATTAAAAAATTTAACACGCAACATTATGTTTTTACTAACGTTTTGTAGCGTTATATAGTAAAATAATTCAATAAAAATGAATTGATAATTCTGGCGTCTACTATCAGATTACTCAAAGGTATTTGAGATTCTGTAAAAAATGAGGTATATTTGCTCTTTCAAATAATGGAATGATTAAAATGTATTAATATCAAAAAGGTAATATGTAAGTTCGAAAATTTGTCGCTCAAAATAATGTCGCTTTAGCATAGTTGGATAATGCACCTTCCCCGGTTTGAAAAGGGATCCAGGTTCGAATGCCGGTGGCGCAACAACAATATTTTTCGATAGAATTGATTTCATATGTATATCTTTCTAATTAATATATTAAATTCATATTTATAATAATTCAATTACTACTTGGATATTTTTATATTTAATTGATACATTTGCAAAAATTTTACGTAAACGCATACATTGATTAGTAAGTATATAATACATTTACAACATTTTACACTTCTCCAGTAGATAACACGTACGGTAATTCGGCCAAGTATCTCTGCAATGTATTCTCCCTTGTCCACAAAGGGCAATGCATTAAAAGTGCACGCACACCCGAACAAAGCACTTGAACAGCAAACACAAACACATGCGAGTCTTTTACCAACTATCCCCTACCCACTGTCCGGCGTCGCCCGGGGGTCAACCCGGTCAGGGGCGGGTCACGCGGGGTCACTCGGGGGCCTCCTTCCCAAATGCCCGGGGAGTGACCCTCGACCGCACGCACGACACAACAACACATTTATTTAGTTTAGTTGGATATTAAATTAAGCGGAAACGTTTAGCAATGATTTTCCTCAATTTTTTGTAATTTTTGTAGTCAAATATTATTAATATATACTAGAAATAACTCGTCAATAATGACGAAAAATTAATGTATTTTGTAATTTATTTATAAAATCTACTATAATACTTTGATTAACGCGATAACCGCACACTTTCACGTGATGGATTTGACACCAGATGTTTGTTTTTTTGTTGCCATGCAACTCAATATAAGGGCGTTCGGACATAATCTATGAATCACTCGATTTACTCTCTTAAAGATATAATTAAAAGATTATCGTGGACGCGAACCTTAAGAAAATTATAAGTATATATAGAATACTAATATTGTAATTATTGTAATTATTGTGATTGGTGAAAAAGTGTAAAATATTTTCTTCAGCACTGGAATAGCTCAGTATGGTTGAAATTATAAATACAATTATATTTAATAATAATAATCTTATATAATATATCGCCTCTGTTTTGAGGACCACCACTAATTATCGCAAAATTGCTCAGTAATAAGCTTTGCTATGTTTAGCCAGTTCTTTTATCATCATCGTCGACTTTGCGTCTAGAAAAGGATACAACATGCCTTGCACGTCAATATTTCAGAGATGAAATAATTCGCGTCTTGCCGTAAAATTATGTCCCCCATGATGTTAAACACAAGTTTCTTACAGAATTGCACCAACTTGATGATATTAAATAGTCTTGTATCCAGGGCCGCCTATAAGCAATCTAGATAATACAACTTTAGAATAAAATAATTTTATATAAAAATCCTCACGACGACATAATGACATTTTAACAAAGTTTTAGATTTGTTCGAACATACGTTAGTTTTTGCATTTTGCATCCACATTACTGTTTGGCAAGTAATATTTTGGCAATAACATGTTTTCTAAATCTTGCCACTAAGTATAACGAACTATTACTAAATATTGAAACCTAATGACAGATCTTGACAATACATTGTATTTTTTCTCCTTTTCTAAATTGAATTAATAATTTTTCGTATTACACATTTTTATCTATCTTCCTGCAAGGCGCAGTCAATACTTTAAAATAAGCTGTACCAAACTAGAATTTCTACAAAATAATTTGAAATAAAATACGTATCTAGTAATATTCTTTAAATAATTTTTATCATTCTATTCGGATCTTAATATATCGTAATATTTTAGGTATAAGATAAATATATAGTTATGTATAGCTTATTTCAATGTCAATATCTTTACGTAATAGATACCTTGAAACAAACGTAGATATCATAATATTTTTATTTATACAAATAAACGATTAAACATTTTCAAATAATATCGGTCTGGCTTACAAAGTCTGTCCTGAAACAGTTGTTCACCTAGTAGAGTGGCATGGGATTTAAAAAATATACTTATATTAATTATCATTGTAAAATATTGTAGTTAATTGTACATTGTAATTAAATGCACATGTATGTCTGGAGGCATATCGCCACTACTCTCATAATTATGCTGAACTCACCCAGCAAGTACCGGTGCATAAAACGCAACTCCCACCACCCTTAAAGACTCTGAATATCGATAGCATGTAGCAATACCAAAGCGGCCAATTCATTAGCTTCACTCACATATTCACAATATACGAACATGAGAGTTGTGTATGAAATAATGGGGTATCAATTATTCTCACACTAATTACGCTCACTCCATCTCTCAGTCACACATCTATTGAAATAAACAAATAAATAAAAATTTGTCTGATTACTTTAATCTTAAATTTGCCGCCACTTGAAAATGCCGCCCTATTTGCCTCACCTTACTTGCCTGTATGCTAGGGACAGCCCCGGTTGTGTCAGTCTTTACACTTTAAATTTTAAATAAATAGTACCCGAATGGCTTCCCCAGGCGCGAATTGTCGAGTGTCACCACTTACATAGCGCGGTAACGTGCAGTGAGTGAGATATAAATACCACCGGGCTGGAAGCAAGTGTATGGCCAAGTCGGGATATTCTCCCAGACACGTGGAGATGTATTCAGTTCACGACCGCCATTGCATTACACGTGGTCTGGGTGTGAAAACGTCTGCAACAATTTTCTGTTGCAGCCCGTTCCCGCCGATTCCGTCGCCCGCACCAGAAATAATTCAACTTTCCCGCGATGAATGATAATAATTGAATAACCGGGCCGAGTCGTGCACACCGCGTGTTGTTGATAAATATTATCGTCTGCTCGTCTGGAGACATCGACACGTAAACAGAAACAAAAGAGGGAAAAAATCATGTGAGTACAATTAGAACTCTCATGATTATATGTAAACATTGTGTGTATGTGTTTTATATACAGTCCACTGAGAAGGAAAGAAATAATGAAATATTATTTTTTTTTTTTATTCAAAGTTTTATGTAGATGCCGTATCGGTACTGAATTCACAAAAAAAGTTCTTCACAGGGACGCAATGGACATTTTAACTTTCGAAATTCGTCAAATTTCAAATTGTCGATAGACCGGTGTCGTCACCTTCGCACCCAGGAGCGCGTTGTTGTATCTCACAACGTTATAACGACGAAAGCGACGATAATTTTTTAAACGAAAACATTATTTTATTAAAACTCTTTTTGATTATCCACTTTCATTTCAAATAAATGTGACCGTGACCTTGAAGACTATTTACTGCACCGTGGCTAAAGAATTTAAAAATTTCTTAAACCTTTACCATACCATGATTAAAATATCCAAACGCAGCCATGCTGTCAACTCGTGTTACCGTAAATAACATTTAGAAAAAATGATTTTATTAGCTTAAATGGCTTTTATGGCACGAATTTACTCTAAATATTCTAAGCATTCAATTCTGAAAAAATGATTAATAACATAATTTAGAGCAGTCATTAAGTCCTATACAATGTGTCCTTTCTTCTTATCTCTCTTCATTTAATTAATGAGAAAGAGACAATTATATTAGTAAGTTTGTTAATCTTTTTGCTGTGAAAATAGTATGTGATCTCTGTCTTTCATATCACAAATTCTAATTTTACCAACGTATTAATTTTATGACGGATTGAATGAAAAAAATAATTGTTTTTGTACGATTCCCTTTTCATAATTGATTTTTCACTAGTCATTCCTAAGCGCTAATATTTTCTTTAGGATTATCTAAAATATAAATTTTATGTTGCATGTATTTACCGAAATATTACAGGTTTAATTAAGGTGTTACTGCATGGTTTGGGAGGGTTTAATTTAGATAGTATATGTAAGATTAGATGTATTTTTCGTCCGAATGTGTGTAGCATATTTTAACAGGACTAAAATATTCAATTCACCGTCGCTCAACATGTGTTTCGTGACAGTTTTCCCACGTTTAAAGCATCCATGCACAATAAAACGACCATATTTTGTCTTCATTCACCTATGAACAGAATCGTAAAAGTGAATAAACCGTTAACAATCCGCCAGTTTACAGCCCCGTTCCGGAGCTCGCATTTTATTCCGTTTGGATAAAGTAAACAGAACGTTTTCGGGAAATATCACAAATTACACCCGCACCTACACCCGGTAGCCATGCAGGCTGGATGTATCAACTGTGGATATGCAGTAAGGAACAATGTACATTATGTTATGAACTGTTGTCTATCATTTGTTACGAGTTTTTTTCTCTAATGGGTAGATTTCTATAGAAATACTAACTATTGCTTACAACGAAACTTGCGAAAAAATTACCGGAATTAATGGAGTTACGATTTTTTTAATTGTAGACTTGTACGTATGTAGGGTAATTATGAAGCAACAGGGACACCCTTAACATAAAATGAGAAAAAGTAAAAGAAAAATAGTTGTAAAAATATTAATATAAAGTTTAGTAAATAAATGTATTTCTTTAAAAAATGTTTATATAAACACAACAAACAAAAAAAAACTAAGAATCTCTCTAACAACAGGGGCAAACGGACATTGTGCACATCTGAAAAAATTCTATTTAAATCGTATTCTTCGTAATACCAGACTTCACACTCAAGGCTCTGAACCCAATTCCTCCCTTCTTTATATCCATTATTACAAGAACCACAATTCTCAATTTTCTTCTAAGATTTCCATTCTGCTTCTTGTTTTTTAGCTCAGAAATAAATTTGCTTGTGGTCAGTCCCTCTATGCCCTCTTCTTGAAGTTTTTATGACTCCAGATATTCTAGATAATGAACTGATTTACTGGAATTTCTTGGAACCATTAAAGATGTGTCGTTGTTCTATTTCTGTTACCATAATTTGATCACTTTTTGAACTTTGCAATGCTTAGTTCTCAGAAGAAGATTTATTTACATTAGATAAAGGTGTATTGGTAACGACGGAGATGTATTTCTTGAAATATATTCAATATTATTTTTAGCGGATGTTAGAAAATGCATTTTGTTAAATTTCGACAGCTTTTTCTGTCAGAGACATTGGTTCTTTACTGCCATTACATAAATCAAATGTTCTTTTCTGATTATGTACTATAATCTATAACAAACGAGGAGTAATTAATATGAGATATGCTATGTCTGTTTTTCCCTACACACCACTGAAATTATTTTTTTTTTAAATGTAATCTATGGAATTAATAACATGATCTTGCCTTCGCTAATACATTGCACTGACGATAGCTAAATATGATGTAAACATAACCTCATTTTTTTTCTTGTGTTTAAATATAAATGTACATATAAATAGAACGAAAATATAGTAATTGTGAATTGTCGCTCACCAGTATAAAAACAGTTTTCACAAATAACTGAATTTCTTAAAATATTATTGAGATTTTAACAGTTATTTGTTTCCCAAGGTTTACTCTATATACCTATACATATATATATATATATATATATATATATATATATACCAGGCACATGCAGTCATTAAAACGGTACATTATGTACAGTAATAGGTACATTGAAATAAGCTGTACGTAATTTTATATTTTGAGAAATAAAGCTTGTTGATCTAGTGGTTAAGTCACTTTTAGTGATCTAGTGGTTGGGGGTTCGGCCCTCGATCTAGGAGACCGGTAAATTAGTTGTATTCTCATAGCTAAGTTTAGAGAATGGTAAAAATATAGACATGACATGTGTTCCGTGTACCTACGTATCTCAATTTAATTTTTTAAAAGTGAAATTAAAAATTCATGGACAAAATATTATAATATATTAAAATCTGAACCTTAACTGTGATACTACGGAAAACATATTTAATTTCGATTTATTTCACAGAAGATCTAGTTAAATACAACTTATTTCAAATTGAAGGTACCGACTGTACGCCGCTGATTTGTACATAATATAATATTATATATACTTCTACAAATTTTTTTCTCAATTTTTAATTTTCTCTTCTTGTACATGTGTACTTCTACTGTATTGTATTTAAAATCTATTTTATTGTACAAGCTTCATACGAGCGTATTCATATTGTATTAGTCCATAATGGTGTAGATTTTAATTAATTAATAAATAAATTTTATACAACCGATGTTTTGTAACAGGATCAGGCTAGTTAACGGACATTGCCAACTTATTTGTTAAGTTAATTTTTCATAAAATCATTTGATATATAGAATTCTAATAAGGATAAGAATTATCGTGTCCAAAAATTGTTTAAATCTCATATGCATAATTTGTAACAGAGGGTTGCTTGGTAAAATCATACATTAAAATTTTCCAAAAATTGTGTCAGATATCTACTATAATAGGTAGTATTTTTATCCACCTAAAAATAACAATTACATTTAGTGTCGTCATTTCAATTTAATTTCGTGTAATTTTCTTTTTTCCATTGTATATTAAAATTGGAATAAATATTCTTTACGAAATTGGATAATTCAGTGTAAGTACATTTTTTTGTCAATCAACAAAAAGAGACCCGACACTATTATGACGTCACCTTTTCTCGTGAATGCGAGTATAAGTGCAACCCTAACACTAACACAGGTATCCGCTTTAATATGTGAAGGCTTTATATTAAATTCGAAATTCAAATTTCTTCCAATGTCAATTCAATACAAAAGACAGCAGTTTGTATTGGGGTGGAAGAATTTCGTTGAATTCTAAATTTGAATTGTGTTCTGTCTCATGGATTGTAGACAGTAAAAAACAATGGACCATCGACAAAAATAAAGGAAATACAATAGACAATATGAGAATATTGTGATTCTAGATAAGTAGGTTGGTACATCCCGGCAAGACTTTATTCATGGTTAGATAGTTTTCTTCTTACTTTCAGGTTCAGTTTTTTAATAGTAAGTTATCTTAATTCCAATAAAAAAATAATATGTACTTAAAACTCAGCTTAAAATAAAATAATAAAATAAAGTAATAAAATTGAAATTCCTCATCATTTTATATGCATAGTCATTGTAGGACTATCTATCAGGATTATTAAAAACCTGTTAGTAATCTGTTTATTAAAATAAATAAGTATAATTTATTTAGTTACTTATTTTTCGACGTGTATTTAAACTATTTATATCTAAAACTGTGTCAATGTAACGCATTTTATAAATTTGCATATAAATCAAAAATAGCCTAGTTCTACTTGAATAATTACGTAAAAATAGTGTTTATATTTGAAATGAACTTCAATTACGAAGGTCATCAATGCAGAATAATTCCAATGCTATTATTATTAAATTGCACTGTTGTGAATAGATAAGCACTCACTCGCTCATGGTTCGTGACTTAATTAATTATATTTTTTGTGGAATACAAGTAACAGCAAAAATATATATTATAGTAAAAAATTAATTTTGTAAAAGTGCGCACATACCCACTATTTAATATATGCGTTTACGTAAAATATATTGGCATATATATAAATGCTTACAATAATTAATAAGTTTACTAAATAACGCACACATACCCTATACATTAGTAAAAGCATAATATTGCGAGTTAATTTTTTTATAAATTATACCCAATAACACTATATATATTTTTATAGATTATTTAACTTTGTTTATTAAAACCACTTAATGAGTCATGCAAAACATCAACCGGTTTCGGAAAACAAAATTTCCTTCTTCAGGATGTCGGATTAACTAACAAAAAACGTGTATGTCTCATTATTGTTCTTTGATTATTTAAAAAATAAATCTAGTACTCAGCTTAAATTATTACGATGATGGAAGATGAGGAAATTGACTTAAAGATACAAAATTATTAGATTTTTTTTTTAAATACGACTTGCGGTTAAATTTAGTTGGTTAATTGGTAATATTTTGGTTAATATTACATGCTTTATTTATTTCTAATAATTCTAAATAATTCAATTTAAGACCAACATTATTTATAACAAAATTTTTATCAAAGGTACTCGCATTCACAATTCGGAAAAACCATTACTATTTAAACAAAGTACAATTTACAAATATTAAAAATGCGCCGTATTTAACCCAGCATTAAATAATACATCGTTTTTTACTATATTTAATATTCACAAATAGACGTGACACATTAAATGTATAGGTTATATGGTCGGTGTGCTCGTCTGATTTAAATTGCCGCATTTTTATTTGAGCATATTCTTACTAAATCATGCGTGAAAATATATGCCTCTACTAGTAAAAGTTTAAATATCATTGATGATGAATACATTTAGGTAGGTAGGTAGGTAGGTACTATCAAATTAGTTGACTAGTAATCGTATGCATTTACCCAATTTTTACATTTGCTATAGCAGATACTTATACAGATTCGTAGTCTTTTGTGACCCATAAAAATTCACGGTTGCCATCTGCTTACGCTGATTTTTTACCTATGCACTTTATTTTGTATATTGTTATTTTTTATATTTGTTCAACTTGCAGTCATTTTATCAGGTTAAAAGTAATGGCATAGATCCCTGAATCTGCCATGCAGTTGATAAGTACTCATTTGAGTAAAAATAATGTGTTTTGTATTATATTATAAACCACCGCTGTTCATGCAATAGGTATACGCGAGCTGGTACAATGTTGTCAAAATTTATTTAACTTTTTGATAATGCAAATGCATATTTTTGTATTTTTTAATGCCATTTTTAACCCCCAATACGCAAAATTATTTTCTCATTTTTAAATTGTTTAAAGCTGTTTTCATTCAATATTTTTTTTTTTATTTGATTGGTCCTTGGTGGCGTTTTTGTTTTTCAAAGCAAATAAATTTTTAAGACATAGTACCTAATGAGGGTGTCATTGTCATGTTACAGTGTTACATACCTAGTTTTATTGAATACATCTTAAATTTTTCGATTCGAAAATAATATCAAGTGCACAAAATTAACATTTCCAAAATATTCCTTTTGTTAGAGTTTAACTGAGGAGTTAAGGTATTTATTGAACATCACTCTCTATTAATATTACTATGAATTGCTTCCGAGGAGTGTAACCACCACTATTGAGATTTATTGCTAACAACTCTTTAATGCCAGTCTGCGTACTGCTAACATTACAAAAGGGGTTATTCAAGAGCTCGGTTGGGAGGTTATTCCACATCCACCCTATTCTCCTAATCTTGCTCCATCAGATTTTCATACTTTCCACTCTCTATCCAACAATCTTCGCAAAATCCTTTTTAGTAACGATGCTACTCTTCAAATTTGGCTTAACGATATCTTCACCACTATACTACCTGATTTCTTCAGGTATTGAATCGAAAAACTGCCAGAACATTGGTTGTCAATTCATTTCAATAACCAGGCTCTACTGGCGGTTTTGGAAGAGGACGATAATTGCAAGTGGACCATGGTTGAGAACTTCATCAGTCATCAGATTATTCCACGATTACGGTGGCTACGTCCCCGAATGATAATAATTGTACATAATATGTTTTGAGTTTATTTTCGTTTTTGGTTATATTACAAAATATTTTTGCTTCAACCGAATAGAATGATAAAAATCCTATTCAAATTTGTTAAAATTTAAAATATTCCAGTGTGTATCTTATAAAAAAATACATTTGTGGATGAAAAACCCACGCAGCCTGTCACGGGAGCTATTCGAACGAGAGCGCGGAACTTGTCGAGTGTTGCCAATATCCCAAACAACAGACATCATTCACATGTCACGATGTCCGCGGCCCGTAATAGTTGCACGGGGCACACACGCGCGCACACACACACTCGCGCGCGGACGGTCCTGGCCACGCCCCCACCCCCGACCCGCCGGCCAATCGTAGCCCTTTAGACTCCGCCGAACACCCTCACACTACACCATGCATATTGATCTGCGGCGGACACCCCTATGAGCGCTTGGATGTATGTGCCTTGGCATGCTGGCACCGGGTGTTCCCGACATTTGCACTTTATATCCTTCCCGCGCCCGGATGTTCATCACCGAAAGTGTACAATCAGTCAAAGTAATAAGTGACTACGTATTAGTGATGGTAAACCGTTACGTGACTGCGATTATGTCGATGATTGGTAACTGAAAATTTAACGATGATTGGTAACTAAGATTTAACTATCGGAAACTTACTTTCTAGTAGTGATGAGCTAAACTGTGATTGTGACTGCGATTGGGAGATTTATTTTCGATTATAATGATGATTAGTAACTTATTATTCATAATTCATCGAGCAATCACAGGTACACTAGAAACTAAACCTTTAACAATTAAATTTCAGTTATCCGTCGTTGTTACAATTTAATACTAATTACACAATAACGGTTTAGTTTATCATTACTTTCTAGTGTACGGTAATCAGTTATCAATCGTCGTTACAATCGAACAAAATCAATCACAATAACGGTTTTAATAACGATTTTACCATCACTACTATGTATATTCTAATAATAAGAGCTCGAACATATTTGAAATTACATTGAATAAAATTTATATACCGTGTTACGTTGCGATCTGGCTCCGGTGGATCGAACGCCAGGGCAACACCACCGGCTTGGCTCAGTCTGTGAGTGTATGTTTGTATGATGCCGAAATGGCTGGCTCGGATGAATGGAAATGGTAGAAATAAGAACACTAGTTTAAAGCATGATGCACATTATATTGACTACTTACTATCTACAAAAGAGGCCCGATAATATGAACACACACAAATGAGAGTTCCAAATCTTCTTCACACTAATGTCTCATTCCAATACACTGGAGAGCACTTAGGGGTTGCGGTTTTGATACTTGACATCCATTTGGGTGATGAGTGAACGCCGACATTCAGACGCCACGCGCCTGGAGCAAAATTATATCTCACCTCCGAGATCTTTCAAAGACCATCTTGAGCACGATAAAGTGAGAAGACCTCGTCTCGATACTGCCACCGTCCGCTAGCAGTCTCCACGCCAGTACCAGCCAGGCGATCCATCAGGAGCCAAGATCTCTCAATCCACCGTGTCTAACAATCTTTTGTTTTCCATGTTTCGTCCTCTGCCATTGTGGGGAGAGCCACCCGCTCCACTCCCATCACCATGATTCATTTATTTAGACAGCCATTCATCATAAGTCGATAAAGCAGACTACCAAGATCTCGACATATAATTCAAAATATTATAATTCAAATATCACATCCGCTATTTTTGTTAAAATTTCACCTCAAAACCTTTACACATATTCTGTTTAATCTAGTGATGCTTAAACCGTTTCTGTGACTGTGATTGTGTATGATTGTAACGATAATTGGTGACCTATTTTCGTTATTCTCCAATCAATCAGTAGTAAACTAGAAACTAAACCTCCAACAGTTAAATTTCAGTTACTAATCATTGTTACAATCACAATTACGGTTTAAAATAACGTATAATCATCAATAGTTGTTATTTCTTTCGTTTTACCACAAATTTTCTTGGTGTTATATCCTCTGATTATTGTCTTATCTCGGGTACGGATTCCTTGTAAGAGAAAATCAATATTTCCAGGTAACTCCACCTACGCGCTCAACTCTCACCCTTCGTACCTCGTGATTTGCAACTCCGTTAGTCTGTTGGTGTAAATGTGACTCAATCCATTTTATGTCTCGTCCACTGTCCCTCTTTTGAGAGTGTTTTTGATGAATGTATCCCTGAGTGTCTGCCTTGAACTGCTGCACCTTAATTTTCCATCTGTATGTAAAACTATGTTCTATAGATTTATGTTATATATTTTTTTATGAATTAAGATAGCACTTAAGGGACACTGGAGGATTTAAATTTTAAATCTTATTTGCTAATAACCACATTGAATTTCTTCTCCATTTTTGTTTTGCTTATACTTAAATATGTAATTAAATTAAAGTCGCGTATTTTTATTAGCTTTGATAAGTGTGACCGACAAGGAAGCCCTAGCTTCTAAGCCGGTCCCGAGAAAGAGTGGGTCCCACCCACCTCGAGCTGTCTTTTTAAAAAAAGTCTTGAATTTTCCAAATCAGTAGTGTACTAAATAAATCAGTACGTCTGGTCATACGCCAATACGTGAATATGGCAATAGTTAACAGCAGACAAACAAAATAATATTGCCGAAATATTTTATTGAGTCGTAAATAAGTGGCTTTGTAAGTAAGAGGTTTATTAATTATTTTGAAAAACTAGTTCTCTTTTTGGCGTCTACTTACTTTGCCTACATATATATATATATAAACAAAATGCAACATAGGGTAAAGAAAACAGCTCTCCCTTCAGGAGAATTCAGACAGGTACAGTACCTCGACACGGGTGCACAAAATTTTTCCAAAAATTCAAACGCACGATGCTGCAGATTGTTCTGGACCACCGTGCGAATCCGACGACGCGGCCGGGCGCCTAGCCGCCACACAATATATCTACGGACCTGGCCGCCCCAGCCCCCGTACGCAACAACCGGCCGCGGCGCCGCAGCTCCGCAGGGGCGCGGAGGCCGTCGCGCCGCCCGCCACTTGCGCCCTTCTGGCCCTGCGGGCGGGCGTCGCTTTCGTCGTTTTGGCGCGCAAATTGGCAGGTAAATGGGAGAGGGTTATATTTGTATGCATATATAGGTGCTCTTGTAAACTGGGGGTAGTTGTAGGATTTCTCTGTCCTCCTTTCACTGTTTTGGGGTTTTGGCGGTGAAGGGGTGTATTCTGGGTGAATTATATTATTTAAATTAATATTATAGACTGGAAATCGTTTAATAGCGATCGAAATACTTTTTCACGTTTAATGAAATGATGCCGGCCTAGACAACAGAAAGTTGAGTCTTACAGTCGTGAACAGTACGCAATTCGGTGACGACGCGGCCGATAAATAATCCGGACAATGTTTGAAATGGTAAGGGTAATGTGCGACAAGCGGCATCAAGCAATAGAAAGTTAAATAATTAAGCTACAAACGGAAAGCAATTCAGTCAAATTAAACGGTGACGATGCTGCCGATAGATAATCCAATTAATTCTGATATCCTTAATTCATGTTAAAGAAATTGAATTTTTTAAATCACAAAGAATTTTGTAGGAGCCAGAATATTTTTTGTGTTAACTAATTTTTCATGTTAAACGTTTTAAATACCTACACATTTGATCAATCAGACATACTCGTACAACAACGAAAAATGTTACAACGAACAGTCGTTATCAACAAAATCAGAATGCTACAACGTATTGCGTGGAAATATACTATTAACCGACGTGTCGACGTGTCGGAGACTTCCCGTTTGACTCAACGTAATTTTTAATGATTTTTTATTCGAAATGGTTTATTTTCACTTCCATATATTATCAATATATTATTTATTTTTGCAATTGTGCACTCGTACACAATTTTTTGATTTTGTATTATGTTTATCTTTTTAAAATGGTTGTATTGAATGGGGTTTTAGAACAAATGACGATGACACCATGGCAACCTTATACTGTACATCTCATCAATCTGATATTTGATTTTTAATTGTTACCTTTTTATAGATACACCTATCTTTTCTAGTTGGAGGTAATCATATTTTTAATTGCAACGATTCTCATATATTTTTTAATACAAGTTGATTTATACTAATTATTTATCAAGGAACCCAATTTGTGATTTCATTTATATTGTAATTTATATTAGTATTAAGAAATTAGAAATAGACACAGGCATACTATGGAAAATAAGGTTGACTCTCGGGATCGGGATTGAATCCCTGACCACTTGGTTATTAGGTGAGTATGTTACCGTATAATAAATTCCATTTTTGTAATTACTTTTATTTCACACGTGGTTGAATATTTTTCACTATTCCCTTATTGATTTATTTTTTACCGTAAATAGCTATCGAGGATCTTGAAAAAAAATGCTTTCAATTCATCATTTTCGAGAGTAGCAGAATATCCTCGCCTCTATTCATCTTTAAGATCTTATGTGTCATTTCTAAACTTTTCGTTCAGAAGTGGTTCCTTCACCCCGTAGCGTGATTAGGATGCACGCTGTTTGAGATGCATAATACCCATATATAAATTCATACAAAAAACTAACGCGTATTAATTTTTCAATTCCATTTCTTAAACATTAAAATAATACCAATTAAATACCTGACTCAATAAGTAACCGATCACCAACTGTCAAACAAAAACAAATTAACTAATAATTCTTAGAAAATAACGTTCATAATGAATGATATTTACAGAACAATCTAAAATTTATTTTTTTTATTTTTTATTACCTATTAAAATCATATGTTTGTCGGGGTAACATATTTTTTGATTTTATCTTTGTTTTTTCTTTGATGTATGTATTATTTTGTGTATATTGTATGTATGTATGTGTATATTTAAATATAACGGATCGGATCTTACACATATTACCTAATTACACCGATATAAGTAATTATTATGATTGTATCATTGATTATATAATTTAAGTAAAAATTACGAGTTTTATGGGGTCCAGCCGTAAGTTGAAATGAATTTTTGATAATTTGAAGTTTGATTATAATCGTTTTTTGGTTTGGAGTTTTGAGCCGATTTGTCTTTCATGGATATGAAAATAACTCATTTCCAGCGAATCTACTTCAATTTTCTCAATAAAATAATATTGCAAACCGAACCGACTACGTCACTCGCTTTATCTAAAGCATGCCTCACAATCGTGAGTGGGGATCAAAGAAGTTCTACAAGGATGGAGCAGGGTGGGTGGGCGGCGGAGCGGGGTAAAGGATGCGAGGGGAAATAGAAGGTAGATATAGGAAAACCCAGAGGACGAAAGGGGGTGTATTACAAATGATGGTGGCGGCGAGGGGGGTCGGGAGAGGGAAAGTCCCGAAAACCTCCCACGTCAAACCCTAGTCGTGGAAATTATATTAAATTGCCCGTATCTGGCGCTAACACCCTACGTATGCGAATTTGGGCCCGGATAGCTAGGTGGGTAGTTACCCTGCTCAAGCAGGCACCTGGGCGAGGGGGGCGGTCCCCGGGGCGAAGTGGACGTGTATCAACACCTGAAAATGGAAAACCGATCGAACCGAGATGGAAAATAAATATCTCGAAGTAACAGGTTCGTGCACCGGCGTGTAAGCACTTGTATACCCACAGTTCGCTCAGTCATAAGGGTAGGTACCTACTTACTACTTACCAAAATCATTACTTTTATTGTTAATACAAATTAAATTAATCGACTAGAAAGATGTACAGAAAAAATCAATTTATCGGAAAAATATTTTGGTTGCTACTCGGATTCGAACCTGGACCTTTTCCTATCTGGGGGAATGCGTTATTCAGTTTCACCACATCATCTGAATAAGTTGACGATAAATTTTCGATCTTGCAGTTCTTTCAAATTGATACATCTACTATAATAATGTGTTCTCTTAAAAAAAAAATTATTGTTAAAACTTCGAAGTAATCTAAAAATGCAATTTCCATATAGAATCCTTAGTACCAAACGTTGAGAGTGTCCAAAAAAAAAAAACATAGAATGTATTTTAGATAAGGTTTTAGGAAATTACACATGTCGGCTGACATATTTTATCTTTCGAACACTTGTGGTACGGAGAAATATGAATGATGTAACATGCCTTTATAAAATTATCCATAATTCCTACAGAAAATAAATTTTGTTCTGCCGATTCGCACACGTACAGTTTTTGTCTACCAGTCTAAAATACAACTGAACATTTCTTTGTCTAGATTGTATCGTAACCGTTATGGCCCGCGCGCCATCCCTCCGTAAATGTTATTTTAATAATATCCAAATTAGGAATAGGACAGAGACATGCATCGTACATTGCTCCTAAACTGAATAACCAAGTAGCAAAATCAGCTAAATTAGCAGCAAATATAAATGTGTACAAAAAAGATATCTTCTAAAATTAAAATTATTAAATAATTATGTATTCGACATCCTTCCGATTCCCAAGTTTAATCTGATCAATTTCTCAAGATTTTTTAATATTCTGTTATTAATTTTTACATTGTATTATTATAGATCCAGATCTTGTTTTATATAAATATCGATAGCCACCCCCGTAATTCAAGATCTTTCTTATTTGGGAGTGTATAATTCTATTGTTGTATTATGATGTCGAATGAATATATATATAAATAAAATAAATAATTCAATCTTCGCTTTTCGTCGGTCCAAATCACATAAATAAAAATAAATCAATCAGCTAGTTATAGTTATGTGTATGAATTTTGAGTAACAACTCTTACCAACTTGTAGAATTTTCATACTCGTTAGATACACAGAAAAATATAAATTGTTAGGTAGGTACCTCCCAAAAATTAAAGTCCCTGCGAAAAGTAAATTAATTTTAATTAATTAAAATTAATTTGCGGCCCACGTTAGGTACTTTTGCGAGTATCGATACTATTCTTTTTTTCTTTCTTTCAATCTATTTTTTAAATCTTTTTAAATGGAATAAAAAAAAATTTAATAATTTCTCACTTGAGAATATTTTCGATGTATATTAACACCCAAATGCGTTGAATTATAGACGTTACCATCGCCGCAAATCATCTTAAAGCGAAGCACAGATTTTTTATATTTAGAATCCATATAATTGTCTAAAATCACACACTTGCTTATTTTTGGTCACTATTTAATGGATAAAACATAATATTTGTATATTATATACAATATATATACAGTGGGGCCTTTGCAATTTACAATTTACATTGGGGCACAATTGTTTTAGATAAAAGTACTAATAAAAGTGCATGTTCTAGATAAGTTTTGCTCTCAAAACAAGTGCAGAGGACAGTACAAAATTAGTACTGAGTCATTCATATAATCGTACATTTGTATGAGGGAAATATATTTACAATCAGATGACTTTCACCCTTGACCTCAGTAAATCAAATTGGAATTTAATCTAGTTGGATACAAAACTTATCTAGTTTACGTCATTTGAATATTCTTTTTAATTATCATTAATGACATGTCTCAAAACTCGCGTAAAGGACAGTACAGGATTGAGCGCAGAGTGAGTTACGACGCAATGTCTATTTGTTGACAAATCTCCGAGACGTGCGATCATAGTTTCATTCGTTTATACACAACATAACTTTTCCTCGGTTCCCACCATCAATTGCATAATGAATATTTTTGTATAGATTATTTAACTTCGGAAAATATCATTTTCTTTGTCAGGATGTCAAATTAACTAATACCATATATGTCACGTTATTACAATTTTATTAAAAATCTTTTTTTATTTAATTAAATTATATAATATTTATATAAAAATAAATCTAGTACCTAACATAAATTATTACGATGAAAGATTTGGAAAAAAATAGATTTTAGAATAGGACTTGTGGATAAATTTAGTTGTTTATTGTTTATTTATAGTATTTTGGTTAATTTTAAACATTGTTTATATGTAAAATAGTATTATTAAGGAAAAAATTATATTATATTATTATTATTAGTATATTATATTATTATCGAACCTGGATCTCTATTATTAAATAGAGATCCAGGTTCGTATCCCGGTGACGCAAAAACAATATTTTTCGACAAAATTGATTTTATATGTATATATTCATAATTAATACATTAATTTAGTATTGTAAAATAGTGTTATTAAAAGTTATCATTTTCTAATAAATTATTGGAAAACTCTAAAAAAAAACAAGTCCTATTTTAAATGTATTTGTTTATTAGATGACATACATATTTTTGTTCTAACAGAGGTGAATACATAATAAACATACATAATAAAAATCAGACATAATTAATTTATTATAGTTTATTGTGTGGGATGGAGTAGACTTCACCTCTGATATATACAGCGTTGTCCTGGCTACTTTGCTAGACTGAAGTCTGTGTTAAAGTAGCCAATTTTCTTTTTCGTGCTATTGTGGTGTTATTTAAATCATCGACAGGAATAAAAAAAGTATTACAAATATGTATAAAAAAGTAAAAATAAAATAAAAATGTATATAGTGGGAGTGTTGTAGGACTAGTGAATTATTTGTGAAGGTATTGTATAAATTATATTATAATGTTGGATAGCCTTACTTCTGATTCATCTCTACCTGATTGAATCAAATATTGGGTCCATATTTGTGTAATCTTATTGGAATTAAACGATTTCCAGTTGGTACTTAGTGTGTTTCGGAGCTAAGAACATGTAGAATCTTTGATAAAATGTCGTTGTTGCTCTCGGAACTGGTGGTTGTCTTGTGTTGTGTCCATGATTTATTGCTTGAGGAGAGTTAGGAATGCTTAAAAAAAAATATTTAACCATCGTAACAATTTAAGTGAGTTACTAGATTTATTTATATTTAAATAATTAATTTCTTTTTTTTTCTTAAATTGATTTTAACACTAACCACAAAGTTCAATTTGCAAATATTAGAAATATCGTATTTTTTTATTCTAATACGACTCCACGTTCCACCCGGCGACACTCACGACACCCAGATAGAACGTCACGCGATACCACCAATCAGATTTGCTAATCCATTGCGTCGAATATTGTGGTGAAAAATATTCCAACAAGAATGTCACAACTCTATAATAATAATGCTAGTTATTGTATTATTATTAGCTCGGTGATCGATGCGCTAACTAATTAATTAACTTACCATCACGCCGTTGCACTCCACACCATTCTGACCTGACACACAACCTTCGCCTCATCCGCATTCTTACATCTCCTCGCGCAAGCTCGTCGAGCATCTGGTTTATGCGGTCACGCCAAATCTTCCGCGGACTTTGTCCATTTCTGGCGTCATCAACACTCGAATCATATCAATTTTTCTTAGCATTCTCTCTTCATTCATTCGATCATTAAGATCAGTTCTACGTTCCTTAAGGTATCATCAATTAATTTGCCGCATGTACATTTAAATTATCTTATTTCCACTGCGTTCGTCTACTTTCGGTGCCCTTTTGCTGAATCTTCCAGCTTCACTTCTATACATCAGTGCTGGTACCGAGACTCTATTATAACAAATCCAGCAGACAAATTAATATTAAAAATTACTGCATTCAAAGCGCCAGTCATTTTCGATATCATTATCAGCTTTCTTTTCCCATCAAACGTATTTCCTGAATACGCAATCTTTTTTCAAACATTCATTGCGTACTAGTATTTCTCAAGTTCTTTTAGTCTCTTCCTTCTCGAAAGTGTTACATTCGGTAACATTCATCATATGGTCACTTTCTTTCCATGTATAGTACATCCTACTTACTAAATTCACCATTAATACTGCATCATCTAAACAGGGTAGACCGAGGGACAGTGGTACCAATGCAAATAACTTGTAAACTATAATACCTACATATAAGACACGTCATCAGGAGGCGCGTTTGACATGTACGGACTTAGCGGAACGCGGAATTTTTCGATCAGATTAATAGTTGTATATTATGATTTATGTGCTCTGTTTTTGTTACTTCAAACGTTTTAAACGCTTGTGAGTAGAGAACAATCGAAATTCTATATTTTAAATTGAAATGGCTGTTAGGAGGCAATTGTACCACATTGTACTAGTGAAGTAAAAATAAATTTTTGTTCGTTGTTTATTGAGATTTAAATATGTTAAGATATTAATGTCTGTTGTTTTGTCATTTTATTATATTAAAACTAATACCATCAATTAATAAAAAATGTAAGAATTTTCATGAGGTTAGACATCTTAAATGTAATGGAAACTTTGAACTACAATTTTATAAAACAATAAATAATTTTTTTTTTCGCCAAATGGTTAAAGAGCGACTATTTTGTATCAAAATTCTGTGCTTTAATTACTATACTATATATATACATATACATATATAGTATAAATTTTTTAATAAATTGCAATTCACATAAATTAAATAATTTAAAAAATAATAATTCTGGTTCAAATACTAAATTAATGTATTAATTATAAATATATACGCAGTAGAGAGAAACAGGCTGATGCTAATGATGAACAATTAAACAAATATCAGATAAATACTAAATTAATATATTAATTATAAATATATACATATAAAAGCAATTTTGTCGAAAAATATTGTTTTTGCATCATCGGGATTCGAACCTGGATCTCTTATATGATATTTATTTTAAATTATGGAAATATTTGTCATTGATTGACGTATATCAAAATATAAAAAACTATAATGCAAAGATTATCAACGATTTTTATTTAGATACTAATTAAATGTATTAATTATAAAGATATACATATAAAATCATATGTATCGAAAAATATTATTGTTGCTTGTTGGACAATGCATCTTCCCCGGTTTGGAAAGAGATTCAGCTTCGAATCCCAGTAGCGCAATAAAAATATTTTTCGATAAAAATAATTTTATACGTATATCTTTCTAATTAATACATTTAATTAGTATTTAAAATATCACAGACCGTCTGTTCTGAATAATTACAACTTCACAATAAGAATGTGTTTTCCTTAATAATTCTGGTTCATTTCAAAAGAAGTGATCGTGATTGTGATTCGAGCGCGTTAGGAAATGTGATTATAATATACATCATTTAAAACAAAGCATTACAGTATTATCTTATTACTGTCTATAGGTACCTACATATATATTTAATTAAAAACATTTTCTTTTTACAACAAAAAATATATAATTTATTTTTAAAAATTAATACAATTTTATAGTATGTTTTATAGAGATATTTTAACAATCAACAAAATCATGATAAGAACAATCAAATAAATATTCGTAAAATAAACTCAGTACTACATTTCATTTAATAATTTCTATGTACATTATATTTGTATATAGTAAAATAATGACTCAAGTGCAATAACTATATGTAAGAATATATCTTAGTTTTTAGTATATTTTGACTTTCTCCGAAGTAATTCCAGTCCAGTATGTTCCAAAGTCCTCGACAATGGTGGCTCTGAAATAAAAAATGTTTTTATTTTTAAAAAAATTCTAGATTATATTAAAAAAATGTAAAAATTCTGTACTTATAGGTAAGTCCTCACTTTTCGTCGAAATGTTTGCTGATGTCTCGATTTTCAGAGACAAAGTGACATATTACCCTCTAGAGCTAGATATGAATAATTTACCTACTTAAACATTATTATATATTCAAATAAACCTATAGTGAAAGAAGGCTTTCTACTTATTTATTAACCATATTCCATATCATGTGTGCTATATCTAATTTTTCTACCAATAATTTGATCACTTTGTGAAATTTTAAAGTCTAATTATATCGTTTATGCGCTGGGAGAGAAATTAAATAAAACACTACCTTAACAGTACGAGCCTAAGTAATTCTTTAACATAATACAATGGAAAACATTCTGACATGTTGAAATTTAAATTCAAAGGAATCAATTATTATTTTTTGTTAGGGAATTGTTATAGTTTATGTACGCGCTGTATTTTTTGTGTACGCCCACATGCGCACACTTTGACGGAACATGACCATGCCCTTATCGTGGGTTGACGTGTGTTAAACATGTGATCGTCTCTAATATCCATCATCCCAAATCACGCATCCTACATCCAATATTATATATTTCCTGCATTGTGGCGTATAACATATATGTTCCCAATTCGTAAAATACAGTTTTCAGGCGCTACCACTGTTATTGGACACCTTTCCGCGTCTAAATTCCCATCCTTATATTTCCTAATGCTCGTCTTTTTAGCGTAAATTATGACCTTGACGTCAGCACACGTAAACTTGACAAATATTTATTCAATCTCGACATAGCGATAATATTCGCGATATGGACATTTCAGCTCCAGTGCACCAGTACTGTATTTTGTGATATTGTGTTTTGATCACGTATTTTTTATTGTTTGTGTGCCATAGGTGAGCTTGTGACAATCGCCGTATTCAATCGGAATCGAAGATCGGCTCATCCGCGTGCCATTGTGTGATCTCGGCGGCGACTGCAGGTATTACGGAGGCGTCATATACAAGGTAAAGCGAGCAGTCCTTCCGAATCCCAGTTCCCGAGATCACTAGTCCTTCGACCAGAACCCTCGCCGACCTCATTCTGTACCAAGATTTCACTACTTCTCTCCCATACCTTGCGGTGATTCCGATTTACGATTGGAATTGTCGTATTCCATTCCGCGGGACGCGCGACTCGGAGAACGCGCAATTCGTTCATTTAGATCCTATCAATCCGGATTTACATTTTGAAATCAATATATATGTCATGTAACCCGTATTCTACATCTCACATCGTGCTATTTCTTTTCACTGTGTTCTTATCTATTCGTGGTAAAAATATTAATTTATTATTTCCGAAGTTTAGATTTATGTTTACATAATTTATACGGCCTTTATGATACACCATACTAGTAACATGTAATAACAATCAACTTTTGTTTATATGTATGTATGAGTATTTGTCTATTTCATAATACAAACTCTAATAAAAATGAACCTAAGTAAACTATACAATCATGCTAGTATTAATGTGACACGTGACTTGTATCGCCTTACCTAAATTCAATATCATTCTTCAGATCTTGAGGCGCCACCCAGGTGACTGTGAAACTCGTCTTGTCATATTTCCGGTCATGTTTCTTATGAGTGACGGCATTCTGCAAAAAAAAAACATGTATAAATTTATATCCTCAGTTATTAACATTATTTAAATGTGCTGTTCAGTCAGAAGCTGAGCAAGGTTGTGTTTTTGGTGCATAAGGGTTTTTTTTTTAATAATAATAAAACAAATATCATGATATGAGTGAGCAACGGAAATGGTTATTCGTCAGAAAAACAAGAGAACAGATGTTGCCCGCATGCTTAAGTGACAATGCGCTGGACATATGTAAAAAAAGATCACGGAGTGAAAGCCTCGCACTGGAAGAAGACGTGTTGGCCATTCTCAAACTCGACGGGGTAACATGCAACAGAAGGGCTGAAGAAGAGAAAATTGGCGATACTTAAGGAGGGGCATATCCAGCAGTAGAGAGAAACAGGCTGATGCTAATGATGAACAATTAAACAATTATCAGATATCTCATAGATACAAAGCTATTTTTTATTATATTTAATGGAAAATATAATAAAAAATTGCTTTATCTCTATAAGATATCTATTTGGTAAATAACAGTGCCTTTGTAGGTAAAAATCCAGTAATTGTGTGTTTTTGGACACATTCAAATATTGGTGAAGAATTGTTCACAAACAACACAAGAAATATACGAGATCATTCATCAATTAATACGAATATATTTTTAATATTTGCAAATTCAACTTTATGGTTAATGTTCATTTTTATATATTATAGATTATTTAACTTTGTTTTTTTAACTACTTAATTAATTAACACATCAATCGATTTCGGAAAAAATCATTTTCTTTGTCAGGATGTCAAATTAGCTAACCAAAATCTTATATATAATATCACGATATTTGAATGTTTTTTAGAAATCTATTGCTCACGTTTTATCCAATGTTATATTGAATTCCAATGTTACCCAAAATGACTGCACACCCCACTGAAACTGTTACGATTATGAAAAATGTGGAAATCGTCTTAATTATACAATATTATTAGAATTTTTTTAGAACAGGACTTGTGGTTAAATTTAGTTGGTATAATTTAGTTAGTATAATATTTTGGTTAATTATACACACTTTATTTACTTCTAATGATTCTAAATTATTTCATTTAAGATGTTTATATGGTGTATTAATTAATTAAGTGGTTAAAAAATATTCATAATCTACATTAGAATATATTTTTTATGTAATATTTAAGAATATTGTCCTCCTTTTCATTCTAGGCCCTGTGCCTGTGCTGTTATATATGTAATAGAGTAAGATAGAGTAAAATAAATACATTTTATACATTACCGTGAAACTAGTTATTTAAACAATTCTAAAGTAGAAAGATAATCTCTTTTTTTAATAATTTAGTGCTGTTTTGAATCGCAAGAAATTTTAATCGAAGATACACAGAATAGATACTGAGAAAATCTTTTATGTCTTATTGACAGTATCTTAAGAAATTTTAAATTAATTACAGATAATAAAATTTATTAAAGAAGAAATAAGGCTTGATTAGCAATGAGCGTGTACGTTACGTATTACTAACAGATCTTTGTATTGATTAAAGTTCATATATTGACCCTAGCGAAATATATTTATATATCCACAGACCTCGTCATGACCTTGTCGGACTGAAGATCATACAGTGGTACCTCGTTTGACGAACAACTCTGTCTACGAACAATTCGATTTATGTACAAAAATTCTGAAGAAAAAATGTTTCAGTTTGCGAATAGAATTTTGTTTTACGAACAGGCAGGCATTCTCAGAGCTCACCACGGAAGAACTGGAACAACTTCTTAATGAGCAGCAAAAGACTGTGGCAGAGGAAATATTGGTTTCAAAGACTGATGAACGAATGGAAGATGTTTCTAGGTCCTCGATCCACGAAATGTGCGCGAAGTGAAGTGAGGTGGAAAGTTGTGTGGAACAATATTACGTTGATAAAACTTTATCAAATCGTGTTTTAAATCTGTTTAATGATAATGTCACATCTCATATCCACAACATTATAAAAAACAAAAAGAAACAAATAACGTTGGATTTGTTTTTTGTGAGACATAAACCTAATGAACTTGTTTGTTCCCCTTTTACGAAAACAACAATAACACTTTACTACATATTTTGTAAGATAAGTTAAAATATAGTTTGTTTTTATGTTTATTAATTTCGTTTTATTATTTCTAATTCCTTTTAACCACCTTAAAACCTTAAAACCATAAATTTGTATAGCTTTTATTGAATTTGAAGCAAGAAGTAGAAAATAAAGGGCCATTTTCTTGAGGTCTTAAACAGATAATACATTTTACATTGATTCTTATGGGAATAATTGTTTCGGTTTACGAACAACTCGGTTTTCGAACAGTTTTACGGAGCGAATCAAGTTCGTAAACCGAGGTTCCACTGTATTTATATAATGTATTTGTTTAATACGACTCTTGAAAATAAAACACGAATTTGAAATTCAACACCGGAACACTCACCCCTGTGCCATTGCCGCAGTCCATCACCTGCATGAAACCGTCATCAGGCGACACCACAAAGTGTCCTAGCGCCGTAGTGTCGCCTTCCTGGCGGGCCTGGATCATAAAGCCGCGGACCTTGTTCTCGGCGGTCTCGCCGGTGATCGTGAGCAGGACCTCCTGGCCAGAGCGGAGAGCGGTTTTGCCGGGGGTTAGCGTGAAGGGCACGTGGCCGATCTGCGGGGGCGGGCCGTGGCCGGGCACCATGTCCACGCAGGCGGAAGGAGGGGCGCCGCTGGAGAGGCCGAGGGCGGGGGCCGCCACTGCAGCCACGATGAGGAAACACACAAACAAGGCCATCCTAGGAATAACACGCACAGCTATTTATATCAATATCAGCGAAGGATAAAAAATCTAACCTTAAAGACTCATATTAAACGCATTCATCTTTTATATGGTACTATTTTTTTATATTATTGTAAATCTATGTGTTTATCCTATTTTATTTTATAATGTATATATTTTTATTTCTTTCTTACATATATGTACATACTTGTATAATTACAAATGCAAATTAAATTAATCAAGTAGAAAAATATACAGAAAAAATCAGTTTAGTAGCTAGTGTTCTCCTTAAAAACATACAAGTATAATTTACAATCAAATACAATATATATATATATACATCTTTTATGTACAGTTTTCTGGGTTAATTTGCCGTGTATATTTGACCTATCTGGCCGACGTTTCGGATCCCATTGTTGGGGCCATTAACAAGGCTGATGTGATGTCTGACTGTTGGTATTGTGATTAAGTACTAGCCTGAAGTACCGTGTAGTGCGAAACGAGTATCTGTGCGGACTCTTCGACTCCTATGACTTTGCCCAGAAATTGCAAATTAGCCCAGAAAACTGTATACAGAAGATTCTGAACTGCCATGAAAACTTTAAAACATTTTTAATAATTATATATATTTATTTTTAATACCGTGTCCGCCTTACTAGGCGAATACCTGTCTCAGGATAGACTTTACATACATTTAATAGCAAGAGTTCGGAATGAGTACATCAGATAAAGTTTTAAAGTTGCACCGATCACAGAGTAGATGGGAGAAAGCCAGGCTGAGACGGTCACGTAATGAGAAGACCAGACGAACATATCATTGAAACTACTTTAAGAATAAATACAGGCAGAAGATAACGAGGAAGACCTGGAGTCAAGCGGAGATGAAGGACGCCCGCATATGTTAGAACACCGTCCAGGACAGAGCACCTAGATTAGTATTTTAAAATTGAATTTAAAAACATTAGAACTATTTGACATATGATTTTAATTAGTTTATATGACATCCTGATGAAGGAAAAAGTATTATCTGTAACCAGTTGGTGTATTAAATTTAATTCATAAAAATGGTTAAAAACAAAACATTTATGTTTCCTCAAATCTTCGTGGGTTATAATTTTAAAAATAATTTTTTTAATTCCATTTCTTGCTGCGGTGAATTTTAGTCATTATCAGTTTTGAAATGGTATCGTCGCTTGCAGAAATATTGATGTCAAATAAATTGCGCAGTGCGAACTTTTTGGGGAAAAAATATTAAATAATTCTGAAAAATTTATTTGATTATTTAATTGTTTTCTGAATATAATATTCAAATAATACAAAATATGAATTGTCTAAGTAAATATCTCAGCAATAAACCATGTTTAGCTTAGTTGTACAGGATATACAGTTGAATGTATTTATAAATGACGTGACACATTTGTTTCTCGAGACTTAATATCATTATACTCGTAACATTAAAAAATATAAATATAAACATCAGTACCGCGAAAAGAGACCCTGGGTATTGGAGCTCCTATATCTACATATAGGATCTTAATTGAAGTAGCTTTGACATGTCTTGCGAATACGAAAGGTATTTGAAGACTGATTTGTCTTCAAATACCGAAACAGCGTAAGCCAAAGGAAGATTCCTTGTATACTTTGGACCCCAGACCCTCCAAGGATAAGAGTATGAATTAGATAAATATAAACATATTTTATTCACCTCTTATATACGATACGAATTACTTATTGCGATAATGAACAAGCATCTTTTACAAATTATATAGTGTTTAAATTATTAATGTTTCAATTGATATTTTAAAAGATATCCTTCCTTTATTACACTTTCGACCATGGCGGCTTTGTGTCGTATTCGTATAATATATTTATTTTAAATAAATAAATACACAATCATTAATTTTTCCCACCAAATCTATAATTTTTCCCTTTTTATATTTCTATATATAATAGTTTAAAAGATCGATCCAATTTATAGTCATATATCTAAAATCCTGTCATAATACGGAAATCTGAAAAATTTATTTCGAACCGAAAAATAACAGTTGAAAAAAAATTATACCGAAGTCAAATGATCAAACACATGTGGTTTAAATAAAAATCATTAAGGGGAACACATTCTTATTGTGAAGTTGCAATTATTCAGAACAGACGGTCTGTGATATTTTATATACTAATTAAATGTATTAATTAGAAAGATATACATATAAAATCATATTTATCGAAAAATATTATTTTTGCGCTACCAGGATTCGAACCTGGATCTCTTTTCAAACCGGTAAGGTGCATTATCCAACAACGCTACAGCGATAGTACTTTTAACGACAAATTTTCGAACCTGAATGTTACACTTTTCAAATTAATACATCTATCGTTTCATTATTTGAAAGCCATCTACTTTGTTTTTACGAAATCTTAAATACCTTTGAGTAAACCGATAGCAGACGGCAGAATTAACAATTCATTTTGTATTAAATTTTGAACACATTGATACAACTTATATATTATTAAAGGGAACACATACTTATTGTGAAGTTGTAATTATTCAGAACATAGGTCTGTGATATTTTAAATATTAATTAAATGTATTAATTAGAAAGATATACATATAAAATCATTTTTATCGAAAAATATTGTTATTACGCTACCGGGATTCGAAGCTGAATCTCTTTCCAAACCGGAGAAGATGCATTGTCCAACAAGCAACAATAATATTTTTCAATACATATGATTTTATATGTATATCTTTCTAATTAATACATTTAATTTGTATCTAAATAAAAATCGTTGATAATCTTTGTATTATAGTTTTTTTTATATTTTGATATACGTCAATCAATGACATAAATATTTCCATAATTTAAAATAAATATCATGTTATATTCAATTATAATTTGGCTTAATCGAAATTTTACGTCTAATTTTAATAAAATTGTAAATTTTTTAAGATCAATTTCTAAAACAATGACCTGTTTCACGTTAAATTTACAAGAAGTCATTCCAAGTTATAGACACGACAAAATATTAGAAATAATTAATTTGTAAAATAATAAATAGAATACTCACGTGGATTAGTAGATCTTTCCGGCTCGGACTTGAAGGGGACACTATGGACGAGAGGCAGCCCTGCACGCTTTTATACTATTTCCACAAACCTTGTGGCAGGGATAGTGTCAGTAGTGTTGCAAATTTATCATTAATTTATTATGTTGAGTTTTCTTAGAAACACTACGGCATTGTGTCGTGTTGCCCTCGCGACAGCAAAATGGTGCCTAAAAATTAGAAAAGTTAAATGATAAACAGGTCTATCTTTATTGTACGTTCATTTTACGATATTATTAAATTAATTTATTCGAAATCAATCAAAAGATCTATTGAATATCATTTAATATTTTCAAGACCTTTCAAAAATATGCATTTTGCGTTGAACGTTTCTTCTCGTTTCTAGAAAAATCTTCAAGAAAAGTTCAAAACAAAAGATATATTTTTTCTTTCAATTATAAGAAACATTGCGTGTTGGTGTGGCTAGACTTACTATAGTTAAGAAATAAATTTACATATATTTGCAACTGGCGTCTCTTTTGGGCTAGATCGCGCTCTATGTCTCCTTGGTGAAACCTAGGACGACATTTCGGCGCGGGAACACGTGCATTGCCTCAAAAAATTACGGTACAACCGTACTTTTTTGCAGGAAATATAAATCTCTCACAGTAGTAAAGTTTTTTAAAGAAAACCATACACAAAGAACGCGATCTAACCCAGAAGAGACGCCAGTTGCATACACTAGTAAACCTTACATTAAACATACGAACTATATATATATTTACTTACTTACTTACCATCACGCCGTTTCATCCATTCTCGTTCATCCGTTTCATATGACCAAACCACCTAAGTGATCCTTTCTTAATCTTACTCACTATATTAACATCAGCTTTACATTATTTCCTTATTTCTTCATTCTTTACTCTGTCATAAATAGATTTTCCATATATACACCTAACTGATCTCATTTCCACTGCATTCAGTCTACTTTCGTTCATCTTCTGCCAGCACCAGACCTCACTTCCATACATCTGTGTCGGTATTAGGATTCCATTGTGCACCGCTAGTCATGCCTCAGTTGACAAATTCCCGTTAGATATAATTCCATACAATGCGCCGTACACTTTATTCCCTACAGTCACCCTCCTTTCGATATCTTTCTCGGCCTTTCCGTTTCTATCGAACATACTTCCCAAATACACAAACACATGTACTTGTTTCAAACATTCGTTACCTACAAGTATTTAGCAGGGTGTCTTGCTTTCCTTTTTCTCGAATACCATCACTTTCGACTTATTAACATTCATAATAAGGTCGCTTTCTTTCGTTACATCGTACATTCTACTCACCAGACTCTTATTGTGTTATTTTAAAGATGTACTTCCCCGGATTGAAAACAGAGATCCAGGTTCGAATCCCGGTGACGCAAAAACAATATTTTTCGACAAAATTGATTTTATATGTATATATTTTTAATTAATACATTAATTTAGTATTGAAAAATACTTGTTTGGTTTGGTCATATTAGCAGGGATTACTGTACACATCCATAATGTTTTATGTACATTAATTATATATATATATATTTTAATGAGAACACATTCTATTTGTGAAGTTGCAATTTTTCAGAATATAGGTCTGTCATATTTAACCGATTACACTACACCAACATAGTACGATGACGATAAATTTTCGGACTTTATGTTGCACTTACAAATTGATACATATATTAATGATAACCATGCTAATGCAGCCAAGCTGACCCGCGATCGAAAGAAGCCCAAAAATTTCCGCCACCTACAATACATTTGGTATCGATAGTTTTCCACTTCACAGGGGTGAAAGGCCAACTTAAAAAAAAATAATTATGTTTAGGATAAAACTGCGAAATACATACTTCATATTCTCATCTTATATCTTGATATATACCAATGTTCAATGTTCGATGTTATTGATGCTGTACTGAGATAAAGGTATAATTGATTAAGATATTTAAGCCGTTCTGTTTTTAACCAAAAATTTTATTTTTTTGCTTAATTCTTTTAATTATTTAGTAAATTTATACATTTTTTTTATTTTCTCTTTTTATGTTCTTATTCACGCATATACTTTTTGTTTGTCAATTTTTAAAATGGTCCAAGTCGTGTTTCTTTCGTTTTGAGATTTTTGTGTTCTAATAAATAATTTTGTAAATTTAATATAAATGAAGTAAATAAATACCTTTTTTGCCCAATGCCTTTTTTCCGTTTTGCATTAGGGCTCTATTTTTTGTAGTAACGCCACTGACGGAAAGGAAGCAAACATGGAAAAAGGTTATTCTAAGTAATTCGCCTGAATAAGGATAACCACGTTAATAAAATACAAGTTAATACTATTTCGTATTTGGTGCGAGTGAGTCATGAAACCTGGCGCGACCAGACGAAACGACTTCGAAAAAATAATATTACAAGTTAGTGTCGTGAGCCTAAAAACAGACAAGTTAACGTATATAAAAAATTCATGGGTATGATTTCAACAGCATCAGTGTGAAAGTGTGGCGTTCTAGCATATCTGCCTACCCCTATGATTTCACGAGCACGCCGCCTGATAGTACATTGTTGTATTGTGCGGGCAGAGCCGTCCCTAGGCGCTCCAGCGCCTCAAACAATTCGTAATTCGTTCCTATTTCCCCCGTTTATTCCCTTTTAATAAAATAATAGTAAATATTTAGGTCGGTGTCTACTGAAAATAGTAAAGAAATATTTAAAAATATATACAAGTCATACATTAGATGATTAGATACAACATTATTATTTGAAGCACTCGCCAAATCCACAGATCACTTTGAATAGAAATACTCGTACATCCAAAACACAATAGTTATGGAATATTTATTTTGTTAGGGTAGGTAGGAGTATATATAAAACAACTATCTAAAATAAATAAAACTCTAGCTTTGCAGCTAACGCTACATTTGTAGCCAAATTTTAATAGAAACTAATACATTACAGTAAAGTGTAAATTTACTTTGAAATACGAAATAAATTAATATGTCCCTTTCTGTTTTTGAATTTTTAATAGGAATGTTCTTAAAAATTCTTTCTCAAACTGTTTCAACATTGCCGGTTTCATTGAAGTGACTCAATCAAGAAATCCACATCATTTTATGAAAGTCCGGATGACAGGAAACCCACAAAAAGGACAGCTTCTGGAAGGCGTACATCAATTTACCGAATATGGTGTTAAATGACACTTAAATCTAAATTATGTAAACATGAATATACTTCAATTTATCAACATTATGTCACATCAATATTCTTAATATTTTCAAGTTAAGCTAAACGCTTGTGTTATGAAAATATAACTAAATTGATAGCCTCCTATAACGAGGCTCTAACCCCAGATCACTGACATTAGACCACAAGCACGACAAATTATATTTTTCCATTCTAATCATGTTATTTGATCTGCTATCAAAGAGCGCTGCGATGCTCAGTATAGTGCTAAGCAATTAATATCGAATGATATATCACGATATCATACTCACAATATTCTCAGATCAAATCAGTACCTAACTGCAATTTCTGTAGATGTTTTAAATGTATTATGAAACATGAGACTTCGTTACCTTTTGAATTTTTTCGTAAAATACATTAATTTCGGCCGCATAATAAAAGAGACCTAGCCCTTTTTTTTTTCTATAGTCTAACAATGCTTAAAAATGCCGATGTTTGATATATAATATATATTACTTCCAGATGCTGTTAGATATTCAACGGAATATTTTTGTGAACGATGCTTTGAACGATTATCTTTCATACTTCACAAGTGCACATTTTTTTCCCTTTACCGTAATCGAGTACAGTTTTGAAGATAGCTCCTTAAATATATTACTTTGTACCATCATTTACCAAGGAGAACTTCAGATTCAATCCTGTGTTCTGTTTTGAATCGAACGTATGAGATATGTATATTTTTTTAGAAATATTAGAAATTTCCTTAATATAAAACTTCTTAAAATGGCGTCCTACGCTATCTGTCAATCAATCATAGAGTATGGTATAATTGCTTGGGGTGCTCAAAAAATTAGATTAAAAGTTATCCTCAAATCTCCAATCACAACGAGCACTGACGAAATTTTTAATAAATTCGATGTCTTTGATATAAAACAAATATACGCTAATACTACTCTTAAATACATATATAAATACAAACAGACACATTTTAAAACAACTCAAAATATAATTTCCACACGGACAAATACAAATAACCTACAAACCCCAAGAGTACATACAACATATGGTCAAAGGAACTACAAATATTTTGGACCTAAATTATTTAATAGAATGCTAAAAGATTTAAATTAATTGAATCATCCCAAGAATATGAAACTATATATTAAAACTTGGATTCGTAATATGGGTAGAGCCAATATTGGTGCACCCACCCAAACACGTTGACTTATACCTATATTAATTATTGCTACAAAGTGATCCAAAAATTATGTCCACTTTAAAAATTATTCTTCATATACACCTTTTATATAGTAATAAATGTGATTTCATCTACTAGTTGTAATTCTAATCAATAGAACAATCGCTTGTAAACTATGCCCGTCTCGACACAGAATTTCTCTAGTGAGACGGGCACACTCCAAACAAATTTTTACATTGTATTATATAGTTACAAATAAAATAAAATAAATCTTTGCAATGTCGCTCCAAAACGTGTTATGTATATTCAAAGAGCTCTGACAAAAAACTTTCATAAACCTGCATTATAAAATTAGTTATATCATCTCAAAACAAACTTCAAGCCCTTGTCTTTGTTTAAAAGTCATCGAATCGTCCTAATTTATTGACACCCACGCTAAAAGCCTATGAAATCACACCTGGTGCACATCGGTTAGATGAATAGATATCCATTCAAAGTTCACAACTTGGACGTTTTAAACACAAAAAAGTAATATCAAACATTCTCTGGTAAATATACACAAAGCTGATTTTACAATACTCGAGCGCCTTTGTTCGGTTGAGTTCCGTTCGAGGGACCGTTAAAGCTAGCACACACTGAGGACAATCGTAAGATAGTTTTATCCTGAGCGTGTGTCGTCTCTGTGTCAGGCTGAGTACCGACAGTTCTACGACAAAACTGTTTAGTCGTAATGCCCGCGCACACTGTGCTTTTATTATGCGATCATGAAAACAAGTAGATAACGTGGAGGTCAATTGTCCTGAACGCACCTTGCAGATACCTAGATGTAAAACTAGGCTCTCATCAGTCTCAAAACCACGCTGGTACCAATCCCAATACAATGCAATGGCCGGCCCTTGTGCGTCATTCTTCTTGCGGCTGCCTTCCCGTCAAGATCTCTAGCAAAATGTTTCTAGATGTAGACTTTGACTGCATAATCTTCTAACTGTAACTGTGCTCAAGCATTAATAAACTTATGTCAACTGTACGTAGTTTCTCTTGTTCAACCTGCTCTGGCCGCACACCCACACACACACTCCGCGATCATAGTCAAAAGAACATGTGAACGCTGGGTGTAATATATGGACGCACCAGGCTCTCACACACGTAAGCTTCTGATACTTATTACATATGTATACAAGTGTATAACATATACACTCGTAACCGTACATATCTCATAATTACACAATTCATAATATTAGTAGGTCTCATTTACAGTTCCATATTATTAAGCGGAATATTCTACACTATGTGTGAAGACCTACGTGTTCATTCAGTAACAATTTTTCATGCTTCCATATTAATATGTCAATATTCAACGAATTATTAATAATAGTAAGAAAGGACTTTGAAAAAAATACGTTATTTTCGAGAGGTGGCTTAATGTGTGAATGATTTCGGTGGCAGACAATTTTGTCTGGCAATGCATTCTCGCATACAAAGCGATAACCCTTTAAAACAAAATTGGCTGGGGGCATAAAGATTCAAGTGTACGCCAGCTCTCAGTGGCGCCCCAGGCCCCTACTTGGTCGGCATGTTCCTCAGGCCAGCCCTGATAAAGGCAAAGGGCATGTCAACATTTCTAATAATGTTTGATAACATAAAATATGATTCTTGACAGGAAAATAGCGAATTTATATCTCCGTATTTTTTATCTCTTAATTGCTCACTGTATCAAAAACAGCGGGAAAATTGACGACATATCTACATATGGGATTTCCCTCAAGTCATAATAATTACTAAGAGTGTAACCTTTTAGGCATTGACTTGTTTGTTATCATATGTTGATGTAACTGGTTATATTGAACCTAGTATATCTCACAGAACTCATTTTATTATTAGAAGAAGTAACTTTGTTATTAAGAGAACACATTCTTATTGTGAAATTGAAATATTCAGAACATAGGTCTGTGATATTTTAAATATGAATTAAATATACTAATAAGAAAGGTATACATATAAAATCAATTTTATCGAAAAATATTGTTGTTGCGCCATCGGGATTCGAACCTGGATCTCTTTCCTAACCGGGGGAGGTGCATTATCCAACTATGCTACAGCGACAATATATTTAGCGATAAATTTTCGAACCTATATGTTACCTTTTTGATATTAATACATTTAATCGTTCCATTATTTGAAAGAGCCATCTACCTTATTTTTACAGAATCTCAAATACCTTTGAGTAATCTGATAGCAGACGCCAGAATTATCAATTCATTTTTATAAAATTTTGGTAACATTGATACAACTTTATTATTAAGAGAACACATTATTATTGTGAAGTCGTAATTATTCAGAACATAGTTGAATAATGCACCTTCCCCGGTTAGGAAAGAGATCCAGGATCGAATCCCGGTGGCGAAACAACAATATTTTTCGATAAAATTGATTTTATATGTATATCTTTCTAATTAATATATTTAATTCATATTTAAAGTAACTTTGTGGTTAATAAGGTACGATATTCATTTGTTAGATATATTAATAAGGATTATGTAGTGACAGGACTGTTTTAATAGTATTTTTTTAAAAAACAAAACGACATAATACTACTATTGTATTCAATTTTTTTTCCTTTAGTAACGTATTCAATATTTTTAATTAACAACTTTTTCATTTAATATTTCTTCAGATTAAATACTACCCGACTATTTATTTATTTATTTAAATATATATCAAATATATTATAAGTACGACTTTTTTAAGTAAGTACCGTTGCCCGGTGTAGCGCTGCGGGTGATGTTTCCTTAATCTATTGACTCACCGCATACAACGTTAGAGATAGTCATCTTGCAGTGTGTGTTTGAAATGTTCAAAACAATAGATCGGCCCGCCGACTGTGTATTTCGTTTCTTGAATGCACGAAATATGAAACTAGCTGACACTCATCGCCGAGTGTGTCATGTTTTGTTCTGGTTCATCCGATTCTGATGTCTGCCAAGTGATTTCCATATTTTCCTTCATCTGAAGCGATTCCTTGGTGGCAATGAAGATAATGAACTCAAAGACGGAGTGCAGACATGGTTTTCATCCCAGGCGGCGTCGTTCTATGACGAAGGTATACAAAAATTGATGCACCGTTATAACAAATGCTTTAATAATGGTGGCGACTATGTTGAGAAGTAGTTTAAGATGTGTAGCGTCCGAAGAAAGTAAAATGTTGTAAAAATGATGTCGTTTCTTTAAAAAATATCCGGTACTTACTTAAAAAACGCGCCTCGTAACTAGAAATTAATAGTTTTAAACCATTAATTTATTTTTAAAAATTCAACGATAATACAATAATATTAATATCTAAATAGACGTACCTACTGATATTATTATTTATCAATTTGTGTCTATATTTTTCCCAGGGCCAATATGGACTAATATTTTTTTAAATTTACCACAACAGAAAATGGAAAAATATATATTTGTTTAATTATTTCTCACTTGTTTTGTGAAACTTTAGAATGATTAGCGAGGCGCAAAAATATTTTCACGGACCACTAGTTGGACAGCACTGCTATTATTGCACAAACAATGCAAGGATTTTTTCAGTTACGATTGCGTATTATGACTAAAAAATGGTTTAGGTTTTTTTCCCTGAAAGTGTGAATATTATTAGAAATGAGAGAACAACTTAGTTCTTACTGTTTAATGGATACCGCTAGGTAGTATTTAATATTCTTTACTTTGTATACAATACATACAGGGCTTTTTTTAAAGTCCAATTTCTTTAGTTACATCACTAATGATATTTGCGATGTCTGAATTTGCGCGCCGAGATCTGGTAAGCTTAATTTGGCGACTTATGATTGGCTGTCTAAATGGACGAATCAGGGACGAGAATCCGACTCTGGCGGGCAACTGACCAAGACGTCACTATCGCTTTTGGTGGGAACGCTCGAAAATAAAGCGGTGCGTCGGTGGAGAATATGGCGGCAAGAGTTGGCGTAGATTAAGAGTGGGATCACCGCGGTAGATACAGGATGTATGGGCCTAGTCCACCCGCAGGTTGAGGAGGGACCCCGCTGCAATGAGCAAGGAGGCGGCATGCAAGCGATAGCCGATGGATGGGCGTTATAAACAAGGCTGAGACGGGATGGTGTCCGGTCTATCTCCTGCAGCAAGAGATGAATCCTGGCGCGGGCATGTGGCGGCCCTGGTCCTAAGCTCCATCGGCACCCCACGACCTCATTAGCATATAGATAAACTCCGTAAATAAAATAAATAAAAGTGACCTCCCTCAGAAGAAAGTTGACCTGAAGAAAGAAGATTTAAAGAACATTTTCCGTACATCCACTGTCGGGATTAATCGTGTTTTGTGAATAAATGTATAATGTGTTGCAGCGGAGTTGCCTTTGAGTTGAGAGGGACTACCGCACATCTCGAAACTAGTAGTGAAAATAAACCGTAATGTGTGTAGTACAAAGTTGTTTTGAAAATTAAAAAAATATACTGAAGTATCTTCGGAAATGCCACAGAATAAACTTTATTATATTAATAAATGGTTTTATTAACTGCAAATTTATCATTGAAATGTTATCAAAAAATATTATGCACAGACGATTATCGCAAGAGCAAGATAATGGATTCAAGGAATACTGTAAAAGTAATTACCCCTACTTGAATGTGAAAAAGTTGTCAGAATCGCAAGAAACGTGGATTCAATAAAATATGATTACTAATTATAAATCTAGTTCATAAGTAGAATCTTATCATCACATTCACAAGAAATATAAGATTCCATAAAACATGGCTTAATTCCTTAAGCTAGTGAGTTTTTGTTAGTAAAATGTGCACGAAGGAATGAGTTTGGCTATATTGTTAATGCGGATTCGTTACGATGCAAGTCCATGGTACGTTTTAAAATTTCATAGGTCCCACAATAAATTATGATGACCATATCAGTACATCCCATAGCATATTATGAAGTCAGTAATTCCCTATGATACAAAGCATGATTTTTTATTTATTTATTTTTAAATTAACGGCTCCTATTGAGCCTTTTACATAATATATTACAGTAATATATAAAGTAAAATACATATAAGATAAAAACGGTGCTCAGATTTTTCTAGACAGGATGTTTCTGGACATGAATTTTGCAGACACATTTTTATGGACACAATCTTTTCAGACACTGACTATTCTAGACGCTGATTATTCCGGACATTGATAATTCTGTTATTAATTATATTAATATGAAAAAATGTGGTAAAGATTCAAGTTATTTTTGACAATGACAATCAACAATTTTATTAGAACATAAATCTCCAATCGTTAAACCTTACTTACCAATCATTGGTTACAATTTAATATCCATCACACTTTATCCACTACTATTAATATTTAAAGAAAACCAATTGAAAATCAAAAGCATAGATTTTTCATGATTTTTCCATCTCAAAGATAGTTAAATAGTTGCAATAAAAGGTGAATTCAAATTAATAAACATATTAAAGACAGAAATATTTATTATTTGAATTGGATAGTAAATATACAAATGTATAATGTATAAAATATGGTGTAATAAGAGTATTAATATTAATATATTTAATGTAAGGCTGCTTACGCGTGAAACATAATGTTATAATATGGACCGGAGCAGAACGCTGGAGACCGGAGGGATGAAAGCTGGAACGATTTGCACCAGAAATTAAGGCAAATTATTTAGCATTAAAATATGCATACATGCTTATCATGAAAGAATAAAAAATACTTGCACACACATTGATCATGACAAATTTTTTATTTAGTTACAAAATATTTTATCTTAAACAAAAAATATTAATATAAAATAAGTGATTTTTATTGTAAAGCTTTCTGTGAAATAAATTTGTATTGTATTTAAAAGTAATGTTATTTTCAATCATTTATATTACACTGAGGCCTTACAAACTATACCTTTAGCTTTTTAAATTATTCATAAAAAAAAGACAATAAAAAAATGATTATTTTATGATTAGGCACCAGAAAATGGATAAAAATTTCATTTTAAAAATGTGAACAATAACAAGTACATAACCATATAACATAAATATATTAAATAAATACTTAAATAAAAAAATCTTCATTGATCATTTTCAATTCTAAAATCTTTCTTAATGTTTATATGTACAAATTAAGCTGAGCAACCCACTGAGCGCTTGCTCTCCGGAGTTGCCATTGCCATGAAGATACAAGTTGATAATTGTTGCTCTGACATTTGCGAGATGTGTCCAAGCCACCTCAATTGAGATCAATATTTCTATCCTCTATTCTGAAAGTCTCCATTATGGCAGCAGTACTTAAAAAAAAAAAATTGTGTAAAATTCCATCATTCACATCTTTATGATCTGATTTCTTATGAAACAAAAATATAAATTTGGACACATGACTATCACAATACCATCAGGTTCCTATATCGAAGATAAGCAAAACTATAGTAAAGATCGGTTATTGCTACAACTGACCACAATTCGAAGACTGGTGTCAGAGAACTTTACGAACATTTTCATTAATTTCCAGTTACAACACAAGTATTGTTTCAATGTTAAAGATTAATTAATGATAATACAAAAATACATTTTAAAAAATAGTACTCATTAATATTGACTAGTTAATTTAGTCTAGTGGTACCAAGCTCATCTAGTAACAGAGAGATTGGGGGTCCGATCTTCACCCCGGAAGGCCAGCAAATTAGTTTTATTATAAAAACAGTATAACAGATACTGTTCGATACATTTATAATAAATAGGCTTATTTAATTTGAAAATAGTTATGAACACAACTTACTACTTTTTTTAAATAATGGATTAGAACCTTATCATCTGACATAGAGCTTGTGTTGTGACTTATATGAGCATACTTAATTAATTTTTATAGTTAAGGTTATCTAACACTAGTCCCTTAATTAATCATCAGAGTCACTAATATATACAGTAAAACTCTGTTAATACGTAACTCACAGGACCAAAATTAAAAAAAAATCTGAATATTGAAAACAAAGTTTTTTAAAGGCAACATTAGAAAAAAAATTATGCGCGGCGCCGCTGTTGACATCACGATTTTCATACTGAAACATGATGAATCTCCATTATTTCAGATTCTAATGTGTCAAATATTTATCAAATAACGTATTTCTCCTGAATCAAATTAATGTGTGTGATGACGCGGCGATTCACCACTTGACCAGTCACTTGACGCAACAAAATCATGTACATTAATTTGATTGGCGATTGAACTTGCCTTTTCCATCAGAATTGGAATATTTAAAATGCGCATGAAAAATAATTTTAAACTTTTAAATCTTCATGTTTCACTGGGATTGATGGTTGAAGTTTATTATTTTCTCGCGATTTTTCAAGTTCGAACCCAGAGAGGTATTCGAGATTAGATTTTTTTCTGCCAATTTTATCTTTGATACCTATCAATTTTGTGTCGGTTTACAAAATAAGCTCCATTTTTCCAAATGGTCAAGGATTTACACGAATTACAAGGTGTTGGTGCCATTTTAGAGAACTAAATGTGAAAAAAAAAATGTTAACGTATTTAAATATACGAAAGATTTAGTTTTTTTAATACCTACATATGCAAATCGAAATGTTTCATAAACCTAGAAACCAAGTGATTCAATGAAAACATTATTTTAAATAACAACAAATCTTATAAAATGCACTATGGAATTCAATATACATATGGCTAAACTCAGTTCGGTAAGTCCTGTCATACCACCATGCCGTTATGCGATAAGGACTGGTGTTGTAATTGGTTGGTAGGTGGGACTAGCTGCAGATGTTTACGAAGGGATGAAAGTCAAATGCGTAGTCGCGCAAATTTAGGGGTTTAAAAACATTTGCATATATGCGAACTACGTGAACAAATTGTTTACTTTGGGTGTCAAAAACGTATATGAACTGTGAATAATCAGATTTTGCAAATTATCAGTAAAAATTAGTATGAAATGTTATTTTCAGGGTAATTTTTTTTTTAAATTGTGAATTCCATAAAAATACGAAATATAGGGTTACCAATTAATGCAGTTTTACTGTAGTAGTTAAGGCTGATGACAGGGAACCCAAGAACTTTATGCATGGGCTGATATAGAAGCAATCACTTACAAAGTAAAATAAACTTAACAAATGAAGAGTTGATTGGGTCTGTCACAAAGACAAATCCTAATTAATGATCCCACCAACATGCTCCACGTCAAGAACCAGTGTACAAAATTCACCAAGATCAGGCAGCTTGAACAATTATAACTGAAACAAATTAGATACATCACTTATAAAGTTGCAAAGAACAAATATATATTTTTTTTAAATATGTATAACTTCAACCCAGAACATTATATTACCGATAGAAGGCTTTACCAATTAAGCTATATCAATCTATTATTCTCTTCAAATCTTGTTATATGTATGTTTCCCACTAAAAAGTGAGAAACATACTTAAAACTATTTTTAGTCTATTTTTCCAGAACAAAGCAATCAACTTTATAACTTTCAATATTTATCGCATTGTACAGAATCTACAGGTATCGGATTCACAATAAACTTATAAATAAAATTTCATTGAAACCTGTAAAAATTGTTTGCATTCCCGTCTGTCTCTGATTTACTTAGGTTAATACATTTCTTCCTTACTAATCCAGTTTCCTTCCAAATATAATTTTTACTGACTATTGCATAATGCACAAAATTCCAAGTTAATAAATATTTTATTAATTACAAAAATGACACTAATTTTGCTTCAAAGTTTAAGGATTACAAAAAAAATATGTAATTTAGAAAAATTCACAAAATGACATTTTTTGCAAAGAAATTCCATTGTAATACCAGATTTACGCTATTATTGTACATTTTCTTGTTTGTCCTTATAGTTTCCAGTTAAATGAAACATTATATTACTTAATCAAAATTCTATAAACAAACACCATCACAATAACAATCGTTTTCATTTTTATACTGGTTCATTTTGAAGAAACTTCCTATATCTAGGATGTCTCAACAAGTCTTTGGCAATATATTTAAATTTGTGATTAAAGCTACCACAGAAAAACAAAAAAAACTTCTATATTTTTACAATTGCAAGGAAGTGCACGGTCCTCACATGATGCATCACATCTCCCGTATTCCCAGAATATCTTATAACCTATCTTATAACCATAACAGCATTATCAAATGGTTAAAGAATGAATTATTTTATTTTAAATACAATCTTACAAAAACAAAAGTCTGATTTATTTTCAAAGAATAAAAAGTGTACAATCTGACTGGAAGTAATTTCATACAGGAGCTGGATCTTCACTAGAAGCGGCAGGTATCGGCTGACAAACGACCAACGGCGTGCCAATGTTTGGATCGTTTGTCATCCATCCAGCCGAATCTTCAACCATCTGTTGCTTTTCTGCTTCCATCCTTTCGTGTTCGTTAATTTCCAGCTGATATTTTGGTGTAGTGATGCCAAGAAAATTAGCCAAACCCTCTCCAGCGTAGTCGCAGTATTCTATCGCCTTGTTACTTCCCGACCACATATAGTGCATAATCCACGGTACCCAATTTAAGGTTTTCTGAAAACAAAATAATTCAATTATTATATTTATATTTATTAAATAGAAATTCATTTAATATCTTTCTTTAAGAAAAATATACCACATCATATACATATCGCAATAAGCCTGTCCTAATAAGCAATAAGTCGAGGAGGACCCCAGAGTGGGTTTTTACCTTGTGTACATGACCGAGGCAAGACTAGCGGTGCACAATGGAGTGCTGGTACCGACACTGATGTATGGAAGTGAGGCCTGGCGCTGGCAGAAAAGGAACGAAAGTAGACTGAATGCAGTGGAAATGAGATCACTTAGACGTATTTGTGGCAAATCTATTAATGACAGAGTAAAGAATGAAGAAATAAGGAAAGAATATAAAGCTGTTAGTATAGTGAGTAAGATTAAGAAAGGATCACTTAGGTGGTTTGGTCATATGGAAAGGATGAATGAGGAGAGAATGGTAAGAAAGATATATGACGCAAGTGTTGGTGGAACCAGAAATAGAGGACGTCCGCGGAAGACTTGGCACGACCAGGTAAACCAGATAATGGAGGATGGTTCTATTAGAAGCCTCAAAAATCGGCGAGCTTGTACGACAAGATGTATGAATGTGAATGAGGCGAAAATTGTGTGTCAGGACAAGAATATGGCGCTCTATCCTCTCTGCCTACCCCCACGGGGAAACGACGTGATGGTAAGTAAGTAAGTAAGTAGATAAAATTTGTAGGTGCAAATCTGTCAAGCGAACAAATTTGCATTTTTCAGAATATTATTAAAATATTCAATAAGAAATCGAAAGCAGAGTATAGTACTGAGCAATAGAAGAACTTGCCTATTTTAAAATAATAAATTTACAATTATGATCAATTTTGAAATTGATAGAATAAATTGTACTCAAAATTTTTTAAAAACCTAAAATTTTTTTGATACGTAGTATACTTGCCTGTTGTATATTTAGTTAGCATCGTCGGTAACAGCATAACCCAAGTTTGTGCCTACTGCACACCATTGCGTATTCAGATATACAATACTTATTAAGGGGCCCCTTTTTTACAATCTGCATTGGGACCCAATTTTTATAGTTACCAATTATCAATAGTTGGTTAGAAAAAAACTATTGACCTTAATGCAGCAAAAACAAAATTTAAACCTTTCTCCATCACAGAGATAGGACAACCCAAAAAATTTTATAATATTAAATTACACTAAAGTAGTAGGTTGTGTGTCAGTAGTAACTTTTTACTATAACTTTTTATTATCGCCCGTAGTAAAAATCCTTTGCAGGTTATTGATACATCAAATTTACTACTGTCAAAGCATAGGTGGAGATGTCTATAGGCGTGAAAAATAACCATTAAATATGGTTTATTTTATGCATTATCTATGAATTTTTTCATCTAGGCGTTCAATATCTGTCACTTCGGTGGTGAAATTTTTTTATATTATGTGTAATAATGTACATTAAACAACGAGATCATCATCGGACAAACTCTCATCACTAAAATAGCGGGATATTGAATGATTAATTGTCATATACTACAACTTTTAAAGTATCAATTTGTCAGATGACTATTGGAACAGCTATGAAAAATCCAATATATTTAACCATCGATTCTCATTTTTACAGATATCACAGAGTAAAATGAGTTTACTACGGGATGTACTTTTGAGAAATAAATATTTTTTTAGTAATGATCAAATAACCCGTTTTCGCAAAAAAAAATACTTTAGTTATTTTTTTTACTAAAGTAAAAAGTTACTACTGATCACACAACCGGCCCTAAATGCTTGCAAATATATAAATCGTTGTAATTATCCTAGTATAGTAAGTTGTAAGTCAATAAAGCATTTGGAATGGGATGTACATTTAGAGGGATTGGCTAAAAGATAGCGAAAATTAATTTATATGTTTAGAATTCTGAATAAACAGAAAATCAAAACTGTATACTATGCTTTGTGCCAATCCATCTTGAACTATGGTATTGATCAGGGATTCCAATGTGTTATGGCCAAAAATTCGATCTTCGGCATAAATTCCAAAATATATTAATTTAGTTTGAAATTTTTTTTTCAGCCCTAGTTTATTTCATACTCATATATCATGTTATACGTCAATACAAAAAAAGATGGGTGCACACCTTCAAGAAGCTTTTATATTTTATGACCTCCAATATAGCCCTACTAGTGTAGAGTCCGAGAGAGCATTTTCAGCTGCAAGATTAATTTGCATCAAAATAAAGTCTAGGTTAGCGGGCAAAAATTTAGATATATGTAATAGGTTTTTTAAAATCCTGTTTTAATACCAGACATGATTGTAAATAAATGTATTCTAATTTATTTTTTGGTGTTTATTATTATATAAATAATTTATTTAATTAATGTATTAAACAAACTATTTATTTTTCTTATTATCATTGAAGTTTATTGATTAATAAAAAACTTTCAAAAATATTTGTAACATGTATATTTCATAAAATTTAATAAGTTTAATGATCATGAAAGTTATTTATTATTAATTAAAGTGACTCATTAAATTAATCAATTAATAATTAACCAATAATTATACCTCAATTAATTATTTCAAAATCATTCCAAAAATGAAAACAACGTTTGGTCAAAGATTATTCACTTTTCAAGCTCCCAGAATATATAATCAACAATAAGTGACAGAGCTTTTAGAAATAATGTTTATTGGTTGTTAAAATTAGGTAGAGCAGATACTTAGAGTAAACTATTGTATATTATGAAATAAGTCTTGTAACTACATTATGTGGCTTTGGATGACAAATAAGTTCAATTAGTTTAACTTGTGTATATGTATGCGTGATGTTGTGTTCATGAGTGTATGGGTATTAGATTATGTGATGTGAAAAAATATGACACTGTGAGCCAACTTGCCCTAAAACAGGCTTGTCTAGTTGTGCAATGCATCAAAAAAATCTATCATCAATATTCTTTTTGGCATGTTTTGTAAAATTGTTATTCTTTTATTTATTTTGTTAGCTGTAATTTCCTGATCTGTATAGTTAATTTATATTTATTACTTATCTTTATAGGTTGAAGAAAGCTGTAGGAAATGGGAAATAAAACTGATAAAAAAGAGAAAAATCGTGTACCGTATCGATAACTTCAGTTTGCACTCGTTCGGGTGATTCAGCTTCATCATCACTAAATTCCTCAATAACACCATCACAAAAATGAAGAACTTTAGAAGGAGTACGTATTTGCAAATTAAGATCCTGTCTCCCCTCGGGAGCTGTTTCCTTTGTTACCATTTCATGTAATGGATTTTCCATGATGTTTAACAATGACATCTAATTGCAAAAGCAACGTTTGATGAAAACGGGCATCAAAGTGAATAACCGAGTAGTAATCTCTATTTTGACGGCCAAAACGTAGATCAAAAGACAAAACGTCAATAAACGAAAACATCCAAAGCTCAACCCAAAACACACCTCAATCTGTCAAATTTTATTTTTGTCTATTACTACCATAGATAATTTTATTCTAAAGATCCTCGAAACTGCTTTGGTAGATAAATATACGTGTCTATTCTCATCGACGGCCAATGCTAACCCTCCTACTCCCGCTCCTAAACATGCATTCTCAGCTTGACGAAGGGTAGCTTACCTCTTCCCTGCAAGTTGACCGATGTGGGTCACCGCGCGGGTTCAGGAAGCTCTCTCGCTTTTTAGCTATTCTGCGCCCTGTATATAAAGCATCTGCTCTTGGGGGGCTGCCAGTTTCCAATCCATGACTTTGTAAGCAATAAAACAATATTCTCAAGTGTGGTTGTAATTTATTTTAGTAACCTATAAGTATTATGATAGAATAAGGCGGCACTGTACATAGTGTCGCGCCTAGTTAATTTGAAGCATTTAACTTCCAGTAAATTGTTTAGAGGGTTTTTTATCAGAATTTTTTTACCCTTCCAATTCATGTATTAATATAAAACACATATGATGTTTATTACAATAAGTAGTTAGTAAAAATGTCAAAGCGATTAGCGCTGATGCATTTGTAGCAGTAGATTAGGCGGTTTAGCCGCATGTAGAGTATTCAGAGTATCGTAGACTCTAAGCTATGACTCTAAGGAATTGGAAAAAAAAAAAATTGGGGCTGCCAGTCGGCAGTTGGTAGTAAATGAACAGTGAGTAGAAAGAGTAGAACAATGTCTCGTATGATGATTTTATCAATCGTGATAGAGCAAGTTTTATTATGATGATGAATTCAGAGAGATGCTCTTAATTGTTTTGTAGGGGACAGGATTTTAAATTCACCGCCGTCTCAGCCGGTATCGATGCTAGCGACATAGCGCTGCCGGTTACCGCTACAAGTCTGGTCCGATCCCATACTAATAAACTGGTTAATAAAACAAAATTAACAAATAAAAATATAAATCAATTATTCTGTTGAATGTTGGAGAAATTTTCATTTTAATTAAGTTAATTTGTGTATGTCAAAATTTGCAGTTGTGTATCATGTGATAGAATTTCTGCCATTATAAATCATTTAAAATTAAATGCATAAGAATAAAAAATTTAATTTGCAAATCCAATGAGAAAAAACACATTTTGTGTTAAAAGTGCTGGCTCATTTAAATTTGTTTTTGTAACCTTCGAATCCCATGAACGTATTTGTATTCTGAAACCAGTTAGTATTAAAAACTTTGTCTTTATTTTAAAATAGTTAATGGTAAAATTACTACGCTAAAACTTCTTTAATTCGAAATTCAAGAGATAAAACAAAAATTATTGCAGAATTAACTGAATAAATCGATTAATTTAATCGAATTAATGGATTTGAAATTTAAAAATGTGGAAAAGGCGTCAGTTTCGTTAAAAAATATATATTTTCGCGTATTTCAAGGAAACATCTCGAAAACCCTATATTAGTAAGAGTAATTACGCAGATCGAGGTGAGAACTTCTAATATCAAACTATTTTTAAATTAGCGGCGTGCGGCGGCTGCTAAAATCTGTTTATTTGATAACTACTGGCATACGTATTAATCTACATATTTTCTTGAAGAGTTTCGTAAGAGGAGGGTTATCAGAATAATTATTAAACAATGAGACATATCGGACATTGATAGTAATACAAACAAACATTTTTGAAATGAATGTTTTTATAGAATTTATGATGTTGATAGGAGATTTTCACTTCAACTAATCACTGCTCAAATATATATTCAGAAAATCATTTGAACTTACTTATTTCACAATAAAATACCAATTATTTATGTATTGTATTTCCTCAATTATAAAATTATAACGAACAGTCATACAATCACAAAAAAAAATATTTAAAAATAGGCATATTATTTATGTACTATCACCATCAGAGTCTGAAATCAGTGATGATTCATCACGACTGCAGCATTTTACAGCGATTATAAGACGCATTCCGTATTCAGAGACATCAAAATAGAAAAAAAACTAGTCATGTGTCAAAAAAACATGTCTTATAATAATCAAGTAAATATGGTAATTTAGAGCAATTTAAAAAAACTTTTAATGAATGCAGTTTTATGTATAAGAATATGAACCAACCGGTTTTTAAAAAAATATTTTTCTTCATCAGCCTGATAAAAACACTAAAACTCTAATGTGGTAAAAAAATAAAATTTTACAAAAATGTCTTTAACACTTTGTCCACCCAAGAGATTTTCAGTATCCTTCTCTAGTATCACATATCAAGTCCCAATATTTTTTGTGGTTTGGTGTCCATGTTTCGATCCTCTAAAGAGGTACTGGAAAGATAAAATCCACATTCGTAGATTTAAATTAAAGTATCTATTACAGAGTAGACCTTGCATTTTGAGAAAACTGTTTAGCACTATCTCAGTTCTGACTTTTGTCTCTTATGAGTGATCCCATTGATCATTCGGTCAGCACCCTAGACATTTATATTAGTGAAACCATTCGGTACTTTATGTTCTTATTTTCAGATCCAATCACTAATATACACATTTTATCTATTCAGTGCTTAATTTAGGCATTTGTACATATACACACCATTAATACATTCTTCACGCCACATAAGATAATGAATCAAGATTATTTAAAAATATTTTTAAAACTTAATTCACATATTTAACGAGTGTCGTCACAGAAAGCCTGTAATTGAGTGGAATTTTCTATGTTTATAAACTTATTTTATCAGAATGACCTTCAATGTGATTTCTGTCTTCGGCAGGTTATTTGAGATAAGTATGTTTATTAAAATTTTATTCCTGCATGTGTATTTTGTTATATCTTAGCTGTTTTTAAAAATGTTGGAGTGTGTGATGTCTTTCTTTTTAAATATATCTTCTCTAAGAATATCTTGAATATATTTGGATCTGGTTTCTAATGACACCTATATAGTTTAAATAATTTAACAATGGCTTTTTTTGGTGAATATGGATATAAAATGCAGTTTAACTAGAAATAAACATGTTTATAATGAACTTAGATAGCATTGAGTTGAAGAATTATTTTTACATCTATTAAAACAGACTTCTGACGTAGTTTTATACATATATCACAATTGATAACCATAGCAGACGTCATCCTCATAACAAGGATCGGCTGAAGAAGTCTTATACAGTAGAACCTCATTAACTCAAACACATTTATTTAAAAAATAAGCTATTCAATAATTCAATTCTATTTTAATATTTCACCACCCAAAATATTAATTTCATACTAAAGTAATCATTATTTTGGAAAAATGTTTGCATCCTGTACCTGCATACATTTTTATATTGTGTAATTCTAAAATTTTGAGAAGTGATCACAATACAAAATTGACATCAAAAAACTTACTTTTACACATTAATTTTATTTGTTATTTGTGATAATTTTTTAATATTTATTTATATTTACGTTATACATTTATTTTAGAATTTTTTGGTGATTTTGTCCTAAATGCATTGCATTTTTTAAGGTATAAAAGTTTCCGTATGAAATTAGGCAATTTTTTCGTGAAACATATTTCTTCATTCATCGTACAATGTTATCGGGAACCACTTTTTATATATTTTTCCACAAATTCAAAAGTGTAGATTCATAATTCAAAAATTGTATTTTTTGATCTCTCAAACATCCAATTTACTACTGTACTACTTATAGTATAGTATAGTATCCATTGTGTATATCCAAATTTAATATTTTGATTACCACAGAACATTTTTAAACACTATTTAAAATAAATCATTTAATAACATGTTTAAGCAAATAGAATCTGATACAGTTATTTGAGATTTTATAATACATTTGTAAAATATCAAAAAAACACACTCTTGTTAAATTTAATTATTGTACTACTTATCTATATTTTTTTAATCAACTTATATTTTTATTGTAAAGTGGTAATTTTACGTTATAATTACAACTTCATAATAAGAATGTGTTCTCATTAATAATATATAAGTTGTATCAATGTGTCGAAAATTTTGTAAAAATGAATTATTAATTCTGGCGTCTCGTATCGGATTACTCAAAGGTATATGAGATCCCGTAAAAATAAAGAAGATAGCTTTCAAATAACAGAACGATAGATGAAAAGTGTAACATGTAAGTTCAAAAAACTTGTCGCCAATTCACTGTGTCGGTATAACATAATTGGTTAATGCATATTCCCCGGATTGGAGGAGATACAGGTTTGAACAACAAATTAGTATTAAAAATATCACAGACCTATGTTTTGAATAATTACGACTTCACAATAAGAGTGTGTTCTCCTAATAACATATTACATTATTGAATTTTCAATTTTATGTGTTCCTTCTATTTTAGTGAGAAAGTTCAAGGTTCGAGTCTATACTATCTACTTAATATATTTGATGGATTAGTTTAACATAACAAATTAAATTAAATTGATACAATCAACATCAAAATAAAATTTGACATATATTATACTTATGTTGCCACCACTGTGTTTTGAAAGAACATTAATTTAATCATTATCACTGTGATGCTACGTGAAATTATCATTTAAAGCATTAATAAACTAAAGACAAATTGAGATGATGTAATTTTCTTTCACTTTTATATTTAAGTTAGTTTTCTTTGATTCTTCTTCAGTCATCTTTACAGTCTTGTAGAGACAATTCCAATCATATAAATATATATTTTATTATACAAATATCACTGGTTTATCTGCTATTAACTGCATATACGTACATAACGATGGCCGATACAGTTTTATATAGTAGATCTCATGGTGTATCAGCATCTGGTGTTCCGGATCAGTATGCTGATGGAGTGGCGGCCAAGATATGGAAAATTCTTATAGGAGACAAGAATTCCAGAACGCAAAACTATGAGAACTTTTTAATAAGCCTTCTGAAGGAAAGAGACTGCCATAGAATTTTGGATATTGCTTGCGGCACAGGGTAAGCGACCATATAATTGTTAATGACAAATGCATGCGTACACAGAACAGTATTTATTTTAAACAATTTTTAATATCATTTGATAAAATTAAACTCTGATCTAATGGAATGTCAAAAATTAAATTGCATTCTATATTTAAATTTACTGACTAAGATAGATGCTTAACTAAGATGTCCCGTTCCAAAGCAGGATACATCACATTTTGGTTTTCTATAAATATAGATAGCATGTGATATTAGTTTGGTAATTTTTACATAAAACTAGAATATACTAGTACAATGTATAAAAATATTAATACTTTTAAAACTAAAATTAATGTAATATAATATTAATATCTTAAAACTATTAAATATGTTTGAAAATAAATTTGAATAGGTACGATGTTTGGTAAAAATATAATACATTGTATGTATATGTTACAATACAATATTAAAAAAATATTTTGCCGCCAACATAATTTTTTTTAATTGCACTTTTTTTTATTTTAATATTAGAAAATATAATACATTTTAGAATTATCAGTAGGATATATATTTCATTTAACATTTATTTCTTCTCTATGAGAGGAGGACTCATGTATAGAGAAGGAGTATGTACGAGATAATTTATGTTTCAGTTAGTCTGTGTATATATTTTTTTTACTTCAGATACAAATTGATAGTAGTCTGTAATTGTTCTAATTGTGATGGGAAGATGTTTATGTAATATTGTACATACTATGTTTTATGTAATATTGTACAAGATAATAATCAAGTAAATAAATTCTTCTTCTTTGTCCACGGCACTGGATCCCAAGCTGGGATTTGACCTGCTCCACAATCACCATCATAAATTCAAGAAAAACATTCATTTTAAAAATGTTAGTATTCCTAACAAAGGTCTGATATGTCCTCTTCTTAATTTTTACTTATTATAAACATTATAGCACTTTTCTATAATAGTAGTACAAATATAGATACATATATGAATTATATCAAAAATATTTGTCAGTTTTTTACCGTGATTTATGAAACTGCACACTAACATGCACTGCGGTTTTAAATTGCGTATTTTGAGTTCAGTATAATGAACTTCTGGATGACAGCTTGTGTATATCTCTGGTTATCAGAAACAGAAAAATCATCACCACTGCCATCATAAATACTGATCAAAAATACCTAAAGAGTTAATTTTATAAACTGTATCATAATAAGTTTTTTAATTACTATAGAATGTCAATAAATATTCATTTAAAAAATATATTTTCTACTAATACTTGTACTACTAGTTTCGGGAAGAACAGTCCTCCCCATCTACAGGTGTAAATTGAATTAAATTAAATACAGTTGTGATACGCCTGTACGGTAATTCGTGTCGCAAGTCGATTTTGATTCGGATCGACCAATATTAATTTGTCACCCGCGAATACTTCATTTTTCTTGAAAGTGTATTTCGCAGGGACCCGCATCACACGGGAATCTTTTCTTCCATAATTAGAATGCCGTTCTTTTTTTTCTATTGTCGCCCCTAGGATAATTAACTCCTGGCTAATAAAGTAGCTTTTGTCGAACTTGGGCCGGAGCCCATATGCAATGGCCCATTATGAGCGGCGACTGACTATCGCGTCTTTTCTCTGTAGGGGTAAGCAGAGAGGATAGAGTGAATACCCACAAGTTGATGTACTTGGATTTACATCTTCCACCTTCATGCACCTTATGTGGTGCGTAAATCGGACTACGCCATCATCCCATGCGGCAAAACAATCTAAACGAATCTCTGATCAATCGCGAATTTAGATCTAATTAAAGTGTGCCGATGTAGCGGTAATCTACTCTCTACTCAACTTGAATAACGAGAATAAAGACGGGCAAGGAAATTTCAATATAAATAAATAATAATGATAAATAAGAATGTATAACTGGGCAGGTAGGAAAAATATGTAATAGGTTTAAGTGTGTGTAACGTAAAGCTGAATAAAGCAAAGACCAGGTCCCATATGTACTTAGTGTTGTAGCAAAAAGAAAAGTCAACACACTATGTAAAATTACTATAGAGATAAATTTAGTCATAATTTGATATGAGAATAATGAATAGCGGTAATGAGGTCACTGGGCTAAAAGTTTAATTGACAAAACAATGCTAAGTGTTTATACCTACGGGTGAGATGAACTCGAAGATTTAAGTGACTTAGTGTGATTTGGCAGACACAAATAAATTGCGCAATTAAATGTAATTAATCATGAAGAAAGTGGGTGGAACCGAAAATTAGGCCTACAAGCGTAGGTGTAACGCCGCTGACAACGGATGGACCAATGAGGCATCGCCAATCCCGTTAGGACGGACCGACCCCCGAGCGAGAAATATGCCCTTGCCAGTTACTTTAAAAGGGCCAGAACGCCATTTTGAAAGTTAGTTGAAAAACAAGATCCGGAGAAGTTAATTGAACATGAGGTCCGGAGGGAGGTAGTTGAAGCCATGGTCCAAAAAGGCTAGTTGGAGCTGAGGTCCAGATGGACCAGTGGTGGGAACGAAAGTCGGGGGAGTTGGAGATCGAGAGTGGTAACCAAAGTTGACAATGAGCAGCCGAAAACGTCAATTGAAAGTACACAGTGGAGGACACAGGAGTTGAACACGAGATCCGGAAGTTGAGGTACACAGTTGAATACCAGACGCCAGTTGAATGCCAGAGGCGAGTGGAAAACAGACAGCCGACACCAGAAATTCTGAACGTCATCAGAGAATCGAAAGATTGACAGCCATGGTTCGCCGCAATCTACCCAGGAGTAACCGCCCAGCCGACCGTTCAACAGATCATTCAGCAAATAGCCGCCCACACCGGGTGCTAACGGCATCACTTCACTGGCCTGAGATCAGGTCTCCAGAAGGAGAGCCGGAAGAACATCACGAGATAATCTGAGATAGAATAAGTTAGTTATAAGTATTTCCACCTGTCCATTGAGTATAAACTGTGATTAATAAATGTCTAATTTGTGCATCTTCCATGTGTTCATATTCACCTGTATTCTTCCTGTAACCATGGTACTAATGAAGGCGTGATATCTGACGAATGGGTCGCGAAGCGAACATTCCATTAGAGTGCAGAGTATCGTTCTGACGAGCGTTCAGAAGCATGACACATGTTATAATACATTTACACATGTATATATAATACATTTACACATTTACATATAATACATTTACACATTTAACCGGTGATTAATCGAATTATAACTCCTAAAGAACCCCGTCCCAAATCATATGGCACCCAACGACTTCATGGCATACTTATATCACATGGCGCCCAACGTCGCGTTCACTTATATCAGTTGACTATGGGGGCCGTAAGGATAGTAGTGACTTTATAATAGTGATATTAACTCTATATATAGTGATATTAACTATATATATTTTTTAAATTAAAGTGTGCCAAATCAATTGATGATGTCAATAAATAGTTTTGACAAAATTTTAATAGAAGTGCTTTATATCAAATTATTTAATTATTTTAATAATAATAAGACTTAATAATAATTGTTATTATCTTTAAACGTTTAATTTTAATTATGTTCTTCCCTATTTGGTAATTTTTTTTTTTGAAATTGCGAAAAGAAGTCGGCAGCAGACATTGGCATTTGAATTGACTTTATAATTTCTTGACGAATTATTTTTGAATATGAATTAAATATATTAATTAGAAAGATATACATATAAAATCAATTTTATCGAAAAATATTGCTGTTGCGCCACTGGGATTCGAACCTGGATCTCTTACCAAACCGGGGAAGGTGCATTATCCAACTATGCTACAGCGGCGATATTTTTAGCGACAAATTTTCGAACCTATATGTTACCTTTTTGATATTAATACGTTTAATAGTTCCATTATTTGAAAGAGCCATCTACTTTCTTTTTACGGAATCTCAAATACCTTTGAGTAATCTGATAGCAGACACCAGAATTATCAATATATTTTTATTAAATTTTGGACACATTGATACAACTTTATTATTAGGAGAACACATTCTTATTGTCAAGTTTTAATTATTCAGAACATAGGTCTGTGATATTTTAAATATGAATTAAATATATTAATTAGAAAGATGTACGTACAAAATCAATTTTATCGAAAAATATTGCTGTTGCGTCAACGGGATTCTGGCGTCTGCTATCAGATTACTTCGAATCCCAGTGGTGCAACAACAATATTTTTTGATAAAATTGATTTATGTAATATAAATGAAATATATATAACTGTGATATAAATGGTTTTATATAATTTATATTTATGTAAATAAAATTATTTGTATTTAAACACCCACTAAATCGATTATTTAATCACTACAGCCATGATCTTATTATTTCCAAGCTTAAAAGTTGACTTTATTTATTTTCAAAAATGTTGAACTATTTTATATTTAAAGTGGTAATAAGTATAGGTATATATGATTTATATGTAGAAATGCATACATGGAATATATGATACATCAATATTCTTACTATTTTCAAACTAAACTAAATGCTTGTGCTATGTAACTAAGACTAGCTCGCCGGTATCACGGGACGAGGTTCGAATATCCGACTACTTGATCACTAGGCGAATATCTTTGCTAGACCAACAATTACATCAATATTGAGTCTATTATTTTAACCTGTCTATTTCACAAGTTTTCTTCAAAAATGTTTAGAAAGAGATTGAAAAACTGAAATAACTGGAGAGGGTATAATTTTTTCATTTTGAAAAATATGATTTTATTATTTTAGAGTTGATTCTATAATGTTGCTGGAAGCTGGATTCAACGTAACATCCGTAGATGCTTCTGACAAAATGTTAAAGTATGCTCTGAAGTCCAGATGGAATCAGCGTAAAGATCCGCGATTTGATGAATGGAGTAAGTCAACTTTATATAATACATACGGTCAAAAAAAAAAATGGAAGTAGTTATGACATAAAAAATGTTATTAACATTTTACAAACCGTGCTAAGCACACAAATATAACTTACTGATGCTTACTTTATTTGGACACTACACAAGTAAATCATACAAATATTTAAAATAGAGTATTAAATACTTAAAATTACTAAAAATCTTTTACTCCATTACAATTTAATTATGATATTTGACGCAATACAGTCCCAGCAACATGTTGTGATGAGATACAGTTATCCTGATCCCACCCCACGTGTAGCAAAATTTAGCAACATGCTGCGAAGGAATTCTTCTTCAATTTGCTTTCAAAACTGAACCTTAGACAGCATATGATTATTAGCTTGAGCTTGACACGGGCTTCTTTCATCAAATTTGTAAACATCTTAAACAAGTCTTAAAACACCGCCCCATATAAAAATTACTATCCATAACGACAACTGCAACAGAATTACCTGTAACAACTCATGTACAAACTTAAGTCCAAAAAAAGAAATCAAATATTTTGATATAATTATTAACCAACATTTAAAATGGCACAGTCAGATTAGCAAATTAGTGAAAAGAATAAGAAAATATATTTATATATTCATAAGATTAAGAAACATTTTAAGTATAAATAATTTTAAAAAGGTTTGCTATTGTTCACTCACTACTCCAGTATGGAATAATTGGGTGGGGAGGAGCATACAATAATATAATTGTGAATATCCTTGGAATGGTGGTATGGTGTGTGTATGTGTGCCGCACTGCCGGTGCGGGTATGTTTAGCTCTAAAGACGGCGTGCAGGAGTGCGTGCGTCTCTTTTAACTGCGGTTCATCAGCTTAATAGCTTGACCTATGCTAGTGATATACTTGTACTAAATTGTAGCTTATTACAAAGTCTATTTCTTAGACCTTCACATTACGAGGTGTACATTAAAGACGCACTAAGAAGTCAAGTACGTAACAATAATGAACTCGGTAAAAATAATATAGAGAACAATCATCAAAGTAATATTTAAAAAAAGATCAACCTTTTCAATACAAATACTTTTTACAAAATTCCCAGTTCCCAAAATTGAAAACATTTATAAAAAAATCTTAATTAATCAATTACTTAAAGAAAATAACACTGTAAAATTTGAAACATGCACATCATTAAGGTTTAAAAATCCCTAAATGTAACACCAAACAATATAAGCAAAATTCTGTATACTTAGGGATAAAAAATTTCAATAGTATTCATACACAAAGTAAAAAAATAAAAGATATAAAAGAACTTAGAAAAAATTAAATGAACACTTCAGAAGCACATAATTATAAAATAAATAATATTATAGAACACTTCAGAAGCACACAAATAGACAATAAATAATTATAGACTACAAATATATAACTCTATATAAAATTATTACAGTGTAACTTTCTCTCCAAGCACAAGAGCTAGTCTTTTTTTTGGAGAGGTAAGCGAATAAAAACATGTAATTTTAATAATGTAAAATACTTAATTAATAACTCATATTATCATAAAAAAATTGTAAAAATGTCAAATAAATAAAAAAAATCTATATACGTATACTTAACATATATAAAAATATATATATATATGTTAAGTATACGTTAGGAAAGGAAAACAATTTTTTTATTTTATTTATTTCTCAATATTTTCTTCTTTTATTCATTTCAAACAGAAATCAACAGTAGGTAGGTGGGAAGTATTTTAAATAATCGTGGACAGGTTGAACCAAAGCATTGGACTAAATCTAATCTGTTTTACAATGAAGAAAAAATTTATCTTACATTCTGTAAAACCACACATATTATTCTAAAATATTAATAGAAATTTCAACTAAACTTACGTATCTAGCGTACTTTATCATTGTTTTTTTATTTCCAACCTATACATTTTTTATGATAGGAAAAATATAATAAATGATTAATAAAAAATGATCATACAATTTTCTCATGTACATATGTACTTAACTATTTAACAGAATGTGCTATACTCAATGGAAGCAACAGTTCAAATCAGTCTTATTTTAGTTTGATACACTTAGTCAAGCGATATTCCAACTTTTAAAAAAACATATCCCAATAAATTTAATTGAAAATGTGCAAATGACAAATATTTTACGAAAAAAAAAACTGTAATACAATTAATATCTTAGAAATTTTGCTTTGAATAAAGTTAGTAACTGGGAAAAATTTGATGTTTCCACTGGCGCACATTAATTGAATTGCCAGGTTAAGTTGGAAGAGTAGCCTACCAGCAATGGAAAGGTCCTAGGTTCATGTCGCGATGGCTCGGTTTATTTTCAAAAAATATTTGTCCAATGACGTATACATATTTGTTTAGATTTGTTTATTGTGCTTATTCAATTTATCTCAAACTCATTTGTCAATTTTACATATCCTTAATTCTAATTAAATCTAATAATAAAAAATCATAGATTTCAATCAATATGTAATAAAAACTAATATATTTTATCTATTTATTTTAGTTATCGAAGAAGCCAACTGGGTTACGCTTTATGACGATGTAAAGGATCTCTTGAAAGGGGGATTTGACGCCATCATCTGTTTAGGAAACTCTTTTGCCCATCTCCTTGACTCGTATGGAGATCAGAGAGAACAACGTCAGGCCCTAGCTAATTTTGAGAAGTGCCTCAAGCCAGGAGGTCTGCTGATAATTGACCACAGAAACTTTGACAACATCACAGTCACTGGAGCCACACCAGCAAAATCAATTTATTATAATGTAGGATTATTTTAATAATTCATTCCTTGAGCCAAAACAAACTATGTACTTTAATAGTCCCTGAGCTATCTCACCATAAAAATCAATCCTTTGTTTCACTTTTGTAATTTTTATTACCTAATAATTTGATGTAGACAGGTATCTACATATGTTTTGTTTTAAATTAACATAACATTACTTTCTTTTTATGATTACCTAATTAAAATTAAAATTCATAGACAGAAAGTCACATACTTCAAAATTTGCTTGTAGTTTTATTAATTTAACAAAAGATTATTATTTTAAAATCACGTTGTTTATTTAAGATTTTTAACTTTTTTCAGAGCATTCACCCAATGATTATTAATACATCTGTAACAATAGTTAACGGGGAGACCCGATTAGTAACCTTAGATTACTCCCTCGACAGATCCTCTATAGGAACTGAGAAAAGTTCTGAAGTAAACAACAATGTCAGGTAATAAAGTATAACATCTTTATATTTGCACATCTATGGATTTATATTTAATATTAAGAGGAACACTTACATATTATATTTATCAATTTAACAATATAATTGGGCATTTACTGGACTAGAAATAAATTAAAACAAGATTTTGAATGATAAAGTAACTAATTTTAACAAAATCACGTCAAGATTTTTCAGAACATAGTTCCATGATAATTAAAGAATTCCGTTGGTGACCAATGTTCCTTCTAAGGTGTGCGGGTATGCACACACGATTTGGCATCATAGTGCACACAATTTTTAACAAAACTTCTTCATGTGCCACCTTCTATCTAAGGTTGGCAACGATGTTGTGGTATGTTGAATAATCCTGTATAAGATCACCAACATTTTCGATATTGAACCACATTTTGAAGTTACACAGCCAAGATAATCTCTATCTACCTATGCCTCTGCTATCTTTTATCTTCCCCTGCTTAATGAGTTGTAAGAGATTATATTTCTCTTTGCGGAGAATACGTCCGAAGTACGCAGCTTTCTTTGATAGTTGGTATTAGTTCTCTTGACTTATTTATGTGTCTTAATACATCTTCATGTAGTCAACCCAGACCCTACTAGTAGCCTTACACTGGTAAGGTAATGTTTTTCTTATTTTCTCCCCTAATGCACAAATAATAGCATTGGCACTTAAAATTGCACAAAAGATTTTTTACGTGCACACCGTAATTCCAAATTAAATGGAACATTTGTGGTGACTATATGTTTTCAAAAGGTAGATTCTTCTATGTAATTCTAAGTGATTTATATAGAATCATTTTAAAGTTAAATTTTTAAACATTTTGTTTTTAACTTACTTACTTACTTACTTACCATCACGCCGTTTCCCCGCGGGGGTAGGCAGAGAGGATAGAGCGCCACACTCTTCTGTCCTAACACACAATTCTCGCCTCATTCACATTCATACATCTTCTCATACAAGCTCGCCGATTGTTGAGGCTTCTAACAGAACCATCCTCCATTATGTGGTTTACCTGGTCATGCCAAGTCTCCCGCGGACGTCCTCTATTTCTGGTTCCATCAACACTTACGTCATATATCTTTCTTACCATTCTCTCCACATTCATCCGTTCCATATAACTAAACCACCTAAGTAATCCTTTCTTAATCTTACTCACTATACTAACATCAGCTTTACATTCTTTCCTCATTTCTTCATTCTTTACTCTGTCATAAATAGATTTGCCACAAATACGCCTAAGTGATCTCATTTCCACTGCATTCAGTCTACTTTTGTTCCTTTTCTGCCAGCTCCAGGCTTCACTTCCATACATCAGTGTCGGTATCAGGATTCCATTGTGCACCGCTATTTTTGCATCGGTTGACAAATTCCTATTAGATATAATTTCATTCAAAGCACCGTTCACTTTATTTCCTGCAGTCACCCTCCTTTCGATATCATTCTCAGCCTTTCCGTTTCTATCAAACATACTTCCCAAATATACAAAATCATCTACTTATAGCAAACATTCATTACCTATAAGTATTTTGCACGGTGTCTTGCTTTCATCCTTTTCAAATACCATCACTTTCGACTTGTTAACATTCATCATAAGGTCGCTTTCCTTGCATACATCATATATTCTACACACCAAATTCTGTAGTTCTTGTTCATTATTCGCTATTAGTACTGCATCATCGGCGTACAATAAACAGCATACAATCAAATCGTCCATTTTTCCTACATTCATACATTCCAGTTTTTTCACACATTTATCCATATACAAGTTGAACAGCCATGAAGACATTACACAACCCTGCTTGACATCCTTTGTAATGTCAAACCATGTTGTGAGTGCTCCATTGATTCTTACACACGCAGAACTTCCTTCGTATAGGGATGCGATTGCATGTATAAGTTTACTATTCACCCCGTAATCAGAGAGTACATTCCATAACCTTTCTCTTATAAATCTATCATATGCCTTCTGTAGATCTACGAAGGCACAAAAAAGTTTTTGGTTTTTCGCCAAAAACTTTTCCGTTATCACTCGTAGAGAAAAGATCTGATCCATACATCCTCTTCCACTCACAAATGCCCCTTGCACATCCCATACTTTTTTTTCGTCACCATCCTTGCTCTTTCTATTAAAATTCTTCCATACAGTTTACCGACAGAGCTCAGTAGACTAATAGCCCTATAGTTACCGCATTCCATTTTAGACCCTTTGCCTTTGTAAAGAGGCATAATGACAGCCCTCCTCCAATCTAACGGCATGTGGCTCTTTTCCAAACATTGATTGAAGAGCGTATGAAGCCATAAGATTACTAATGGGCTACCAGCCTTGATATATTCTGCAGCATCGTTATTATACCCTACAGCCTTACCATTCTTCATATATTTTATTGCACACTTTATTTCTTCCATACTTATTGCATTTATATCGTTTTCCTCATTCATACTTACCCCAGAGAGTCTCTCAGGTGCTTCCTCATTTGCATTCTCTACACTCTCATACGTTTCCTGGAAATATTTCATCCACCTATCTTTTATTTCATCCTCATTCGTTAACATCTCTCCATTTACTGACTTCTACTACTACTACAAACTTTCATACTACTGCTTTCAGCACTACATTGGGATTTTTTGACCGCCTTCTAAAAGAATTTTATATTATCTTGAAAATTTTCACCCCTTCTTCTCTTTTCAGCCGCTCTTTCCTTTCTTTCACACCAGATTTAACTTTTTTCTTACAGGCATTTTACAGGTCTTTTGCTCTCGTGTATTCATCCCCATTTATTGTCAACAGATAGCCCCACGCATTCTTCTTTTCTTTCACAAGTTCCTTTATGCCATCGTCCCACCAAAGATTTAATGTTAATTAATTAATTAATTAACAAAGATTTTCATGTTAAAGTATTAATGCATATGTATTTGGGGACAATCTAATAGATCCTATGATATCTAATTTTAATGTTTTAAGAAGGGTGCAGGTACATGTAGAGAATTTTGTCACAAAAGTGGCTCCAAGGGTCTATACGTAGCCTCCTCTAAATCTTTTTTTAAATCTTTGTCCGTTGTACTTTATACAGAGAGAAGATTAAACCAATCCATGCTTATTGACCATTTGCCAATGAAGTTCATAATCGTTTATGAAAAATTGTTTTAATTGTATTATAAATATATTAACATTATTTTATTTTTTGCAGCAAATTCAAATTCTCTTATTACCCTCATAAAATTGGTCATTTTAAGGAAATGCTTCATGAAGCCTTCGGTAAAGACGTGAACATCTCGACATATGGCGACTTTAAAAACCTTGGCGAAGTAAAAAACCCAGCTTATTATATACATGTTGTAGAGAAGAGTATTCAATAATAAATTGATATAACTTCACAAATGTATATACATATTTATAAGTGTGAGCGCGCACAAACGACTTTCTATCGTACGACAGTTCTGTTGTGATGGCAAAGGGTATGATAATGTATGGCAGCGCGCAATATCACTGAAAAGATTCAAATATATGTGTCGCAAAATATGATACAAAGTACAAAAATAGTCTACCAGCAATAAAAGGTTTCAGTTTCAAGTCCTAGTGGCAGCTAAGTTTTTTCAAAAGAAAAATTTGTCCTTTTCATCTGTTCAGTGACATGTTTACTTTGGTTTGGTTTAAATATATTATTACTATAATTATATTTATATCATCCATTCTTCATTTTAATCAATACACAAAATGTGTTTAGCGATAAATAAATAAATTATCTTCCTTTGTCTTATATATTGAAATTTACCTGATACACCCGGTAGAAACCCTCCACCATACCCCCTCCCCCCCCCCCCCCTTCAACAACCCCCACACGCAAACATGTGTTCCTCTTTTTTATGATGGGTGATTTTTTTAAACATTATTTTATGCTTTATATACATATTAAGAACTGGTTAAAGATATTCTTATTATATTTATTATTCACATGCAAAAACAAAATATATATCTTTCTTGAATAAAATATTATGTAAAAAAAAAAGATTCATTGAATTGTATTTTTACCATATTGAACCAACTAATAAATAGCACAGAAATTTATTGGGCCCATCGTATTCTAACATTAATACTAATTATTCAGCCAAGTAATGTTTTCATTGCAAGACCTTTGTAAAATAATAAAAATGTCTAAGATACCATGACTATTTTAATTTACCATGTAAATATTGTGATTATAAACCAATTTGTACATAAAGAAACATGATAAACATAATTTAATAATATGACACTGCTCACAAATGTGTACCTGCAGATAATTGTAATTGCAGAGTTCGGGGATAGTCATCTGTTGTACATGTGACATAAAGCATTAATCAGTTGTAAATAAAGCCATAACTATTTTTCTTCTTCAGCAGTACCTCGTTACGAGGATGATGATCGATTGTGTGTCCAAATCTGTCTGAGAAACCTTATTCTCAAACCGCACACCCTTCCACTTGTTGTGCTGGGCAAGGAGGTTCTGAAGGATGAATCTTCCTCTTTTTTTTTCCTCTTTCTCTTCTTCCGTTTGCATATTTCCCCAGCACATTGACGGCATTTCCTCAATCATGGTCCAGTGTTCAGGGTCTATGCCACATCTGCTTAGATTCACCATGAGGGTGTCTTTAAATCTTTTCCTCGGCCCACCTTTGCCGTGAGATAGCTGCTCAAACATAACTTGTTTGGTATGTCGTTTATCATCCATATGCACACAATGACCTGCCCATTGGTTGGTGTTTCAGGATCGTAGTTTAGATACAAGGATTGTTCACCTCTTCCAGGACACTTAAGTTCGTTCAGTCCTCATTCCAAATAATATGTACCAATATTTAAAATGCATGTCCTATTTAGTTTATTTGTAATTAATTGTATTTTTCTGTTTATGAAGTTGCGAATGTAAATAAATCATTACAATGTTTGTAGGTTACGGTCACCTGACAAATACAATCGGTGACATCCCAATTTAAAAGAGTAAATTGTATATTTGAATCTTTTGTATCGATAGTGAACTAGGTTTATATAATTAAAATTTTGTAAAAACAAGGGTTAGTGGTTTGAGCTTGCCACTTTCTTTTGACAACACTAAATTAAATTTTTTTTTTGTGTCTTAATAAATCTTTTAAAATACATTTTGAGTGATTTTCTTCTTTTTTGATATCTATATTCTATTTCTTACTGCACAGTATTATTTTTTCTCAAAAAATCACATAGTCCACTATTGCCACGTTGGTGTATTTATTGTAAGAAGTCTATGTGTGTTTTATAGGTTTTAAAACTTATATATGCGTAAAAATATTTTTATTTTTGAACAATTTAAGTAACATTTCAGTTTAACAGTAACATCTTAAATAATATATGTATATTTTTTTTAATCAAAAAACTAAAAATTTTATATATTAATATGATATTTTAAAAAGAGAAAGATTTTTTTAAAAAATGCTAGTCTTTTTTTTCTTTCTTGTTTAATTTAAAGAAAGATGGCCACTTGAAAGCTTTTAAGGCGGACCCATTCAGAATGACATTCACTAATGATACTGTCATTCGGACTCATGGCGTATGGTAATGATTGAAGAAATGATGACCGCGAATGATGAAATCTAGATATTTTTAAATCCGAGCATCAATCATGCTGGGTGGAGGGGAGACTAAGGTCAGTCAGAATGATTGTGTAGTGAGGCACGTCAGTCTTGTGTTAACTTGTAATGGTAGAGGATGGTGAAAGCGTTAACGATCCTACCAACTATGAAGATAATAATTTATTGAACTATACAAAAACTTTGCCCTGCCGGCTGTTTTGCTAATTATAGTGAACTCCAATCTCTCTTTGATGTAACTAAATCAATGTAATTGTAACTATATAAATATAAACTGTTTGAATTAATAAAGAAATAAAAGCAATATTATCATTTTGGTTGCATTCATGTAGTCTTGGAGAACGAAAACAATTTCCATTATAATGGAAGCTATAGCTTGCGAAATAGGAGACCACAGTGTGGTGTTACCATCTTGAGCAATTTTTCAAAAGGCGTTTTGTTCATATGATAGTAGATCCTATAGTCATCTTCGGCCAATGTCTGAAATCTCGAGTAACAAGTTCAAATGTGTGTTTGTTTTACGTTTTTTAAACCATTCTTTCTCCCAGATTTTACTGTTCACTTTTGAAGTGGATAGAGCTAATATAATTACCAAAAACACCTTTTCTTTGTACTTATCTTCATAATGTTGACTAACCAACTACTTAGCACGATAGTCCGGGGTAAACTGACCTTAAAAAACTTCATTCGGAATGATAGTGTAAGGTTCCTCGTCACTCCATGGCAAAATGTCATTCTGATTGATTCGTTGTGAATGTTATTCTGAATGATTGTGTGCGGTCCACTTTAGAAGTTGCAGCACTATTCCGAAAAATAATAATAATTGTTCCGCGCAGCAACGGGCCCGCGGGATCGCGACAATTGCGGCCCGAGAGATGCTTTATCCCAGGTCTATCTTTCCCGTTTCACGGAAATATTTCTCCCGTCACTCCACGCCACTGGAAACCCTACGCTCGGCGGACCGCCGGGTGAAGGGGGAAAACGGGCCGCCGCGGGACTCCATCTCCCGCCAACGAGAAGATTATGTCTTTGTTTTTTTGTGTAATAACTCGCTGTAAAAAATGCCATGTCAATTTAAATGTATACAATAAAAAGAATTTGGAGAGAGCGATCGCCCGGAGATAATATTATGCACCTTAAAAATCATTTAGAAGAATAAAATGGATTTTTTGAGTTTAAGATGCAATAATTAATTCCCCGGGCCATCGCCCTAGGTAAGATCTAGCAGGCATCACGAGGGGGATTCAGATCTGTAAAATAAAATACTCGCAATGCCTGAGAGATTAGTAATAAAAATGTGGGAGGGAATTTAGCGGAGAAAAAAGAGATCTGCCGTCCCCCGTCCCGTACGGGACGACGGAAAAAATGACTCGAACTTTGGAGTCTGGCCGCCAGGGGGTGGCGCGCGGGGACTGGCCGCGCCATCCGATTGGATACTGGCCAAACGGGGGGCCTCATGCTCCCAAGATTTTACATGTGAAATAAATAATGGTCCAGCGGCTGCGAAGTTCATTCCCATCGCATGTCGCACCGCTGGACTCTTCAGAATAAAATCGTGTTTCATTTATCTCCGCTTCGACCCTGCTATTTACACTGGACTTCCTGGATTCTCGACCTTTGCCACGACATTTGGACTGAACCTGGAATTTTCTCGACTTTGGCTGCTACACTGGACGACGATTTTGGACCCCCCTGGACCACTGCACGCCGCTGCAGATATCGACGTCTGAGACACCAGAGCGAATCGGCGAGCCACCCCTTTTAAATCTACAGACTTGTTTCCTGTACGGAACAATAATGATTTTGGTTTTCATGATGCGTAATATTTTGGTTTCTATAGTGATGAAGTGGACGTGGAGCGGAAATAGAGATGACTGATGAAGTACAAATTTTTCTCTGCGATTGATTAAAAATTGTACTTCAAATGTGTGAAAACACGATTAAAAATTAATATTCCATATCTACCTATGTAAGACAGTTGTCTTTTACTACGTAATTACGAAACAAACAACTCTCAAAACGGCAACGTGGTGTTTTAAATCAACGCATCTGACAATAAATTTAAGTGTAGGATAGTGTATTTGTCACTAGATATTAAATACTTTGATTGATCTCAAATATATTTAGGTATAGAAATGAAAAAATAATTATCGATATATGGAAAAACTGAAATGAGCTATAAATATAGTATTAAAATATAACATTGGTTTTAAATCGAATTGTCTGAAGGAGTTATGCAAATATTTTTATAAATATTTATTTCTTTAGAAAATCTTATCTTATACCAAATTACAAATCCTGTACGTAGGTACTTCAATAAATTATTTAATTTTCGATCGATTAATTTAAATGACAACACGCATATTTTTTTTTTATCTTGTCTATGGTGCAGTTTGACGTTTAAATATGTTCAGCGCTGCCTTTTTTCTCTGTCGGCGATACTCGACCCGGGCTTTTTTCAGGTTAATATGATAAAATATGTATATAACTCTAAAAATGGTTATTTTGACAACTTGTCCGGGTTCAATAATAGTGGACCGGTACACATCGTTTTCCTATGATTAATTACGATTAAACTTATCTCTATATAATTTACATATCAATTACCTTGCATATTAAGATCTCACATCCAATCGCATATGAGGATTTTTTTTATTTTAACTTTACATACAATTATAATTGGTACATATGAGGTTTTTTATACAATTAGATTATTTATTACGAAAATCATTTTTACATAATTACACATTACATTAATCATTCAACCACATAAAAACAAAAAACCTTACCCCTACTGTAATTACATTCATACACCTATTGTTTTCTAGATCGATCATTTATCCCGTACATCTACTTACAATTAATCGATATAATCCTATAAATTCACACATACATACATAAAAACATACATAAAACCACACATACATAAAAACCATCCCACTACGTCGCAAGCCTGCCCATATTTATTATTAATTAAAGTCCTATAGGACAGAGCCTACTTCAATCCTTAATATTCCACTCATGTCTTTTAGCGACTCAATTGAACAAAGCAGTGACATTCGCATCCTTCTATACTTCCCACGAAAACAATAACCCAGGAAGCATTATTCAAAATTGCATGTCACTGCGAGCGATTCCACTGGTCGTTATAAGTGTCACTTTAACTTGATATATCGGCTTGTGTAGGGGCTTGTGTACGGGTGGCTCTTGCGTAATTGTTTTTTCTTTGATAACGGAACGTATTGTCTTCTCATGAAAAAAGAAGATTAACTTCTCAATCCTGAGAAATGTGGGTTTCTCTTTTTCGGTCATTATACGTGTCACTTGAACGTGATACATCGAGAAATTTTTTTAGATGGTTAACGAGCTAACCGTGGTTCATATTTCACCCCTCCTCACATAAATGACCGAAAACAATGCGTCCAGTATGATAAAAGAAGATGACCCGTCTCACTTTAAAAATGTCGACCCCACGATGTCTTTCTTAGATACACCCCGCCAAGCCGTCAAACTTGCCGCCATTGTTTTTCGTTTAATGGTTATTGTGTAATTCTCTGGCCAATGGTCTCTAGAGCAATTACACCTGTCACTCGTTTTAAATGCTAGGCCAGGCTAACTGTTAAAATATATTTTTATTTATTTTTATTTTTTCTTGGTTTTCTTTTCATAATATAAATAATATTTCGTAACTTTAATGTATTATATAATATATATTACCTTTATGGCAAATCGGGTCTTCATAAAAAAAAACCGATCATGCCGGAATAAACGTATTATTACTATTATAATGACTCCTCCCATGTGGTTCCATTGACGGTGGTTTGTATGTGGTGGGCGAGGTGAAATCGGCCCTACTGAATACTTTTCTACATATAATAAATATGTTGGCGCCACGTCGGAGCATAACAAATGAGTATGTATTTCGTGTTGTATTTTCAGAATTTCAAACTGGAAAAATGAAAGCCTTAATGTGAAAACGGCGTCCAACCCTCTCCACCTGATTTAGTTTACAAAGAAACCACGACTTGCAACCACCTTTCGTTTTTCAAGCCATAGATAAAAAATTTCAAGCTTCTAATCTATTTCTATATATATCTTATATCTATGATATTATTATTTTTGCTCTGTGGCGCTTTGTGTTATTTTTTACCTTGTCCCCTTTTCTTTATCTCGTTTTCCGTTTTTCAGAATTTGTGAAATTTTCGGAGTCAGATACTTCAAAAAGTCTGTGTTCTTGTAGGATCTCGGATTAAAGTAGAAAATTTATGAGTTTTCTCATTAAGCGTATTTTACTCAGCGAGGCAAAAATGGCTGACTAGTTTTGTCAACTGATGCGGTGCAGTGCTTCATTCTGAGTTATTCCATGACAATACATCTAATACAAATAATCGGGTTGAAAAGTGAAAGGATTCTATGGGCTCGCACATAAATAACAATGCGGTGAATAATTGATGCGACCACTACTGAAACTAAAATGTCATTTCCTAACCCTCAAACACCGATAGAAAACTCGAAAAGACATTACGATAAATTTGGATTTCTGGTGTCGGGCGATCAGGGGGCCAGGGAGGCAGAGTACGGGAACAAGTCTCGTTTCAGGCGAGCATCTCCTAATTTCGGCAGATCTAGAGAGAGTCCGAGATTCTCTCCCAGTAGGAGGGACTACAGACCGGAGAGAAACGAAAGGGAGCGCAGGAGACGGAGAAGTGACTACAGTCCGGATTTCAGCGAGGACAGAACCAGCAAGAGGGACGACAGAATGGATTTTGATAGCTGGGAGACTCCATATAACCAGCCGCCTAGTTTCGTCACAGCTCCTCCCGCACCAACTTATTCAGATGAGGTTATCACGAATGTTTTAATTACCTCATTGATTGTTTATATATACTTTGTATTTTTTCTTTGGAAAATAATACCTGGTACAACAATATGTTATACACCTACCAATTCACATGTTTTCAATGACTTATACACCAACATCTAATCAAAACTTATATATTTTATTCTGTATTGGTTTTTTCAAACTTATTAAAATGTTACAATTTGTATGTATATTACCATAAATACATACCTGTAACATTCACTATTATTTATTTTAAGGCACTTGACAACATATTGATTACACAAGTTTGATTGATATCAATTGTATCTCTTTTTTCTTCTGAGGCAACTTAACTAAAAATAATTGTTGTAATCTGATAATTAACTTAGATTTAGGTTTTAATTTAATTTTATCCCGTTATTGCAAAATGCCATCATTATATTTTGTATCCTGCGGATCATTATTACACTTCCAGTAAATTGTAAATGTGAATTCATTTGGAAGTAATATGCAATAATTCACTTTATTTCAAATATATTTGCTGTGAGTACTGGCTATCTGAGTATTTATAATTTATTTAATCTCAAAATGTTCATGTGTAAATCATATTTTAATGCCATTATATATTCTCAGGTTCCATTTATTATTATTATTCCCGCATTTCTTATATTACTTATATTATATTCATATATTTTATTGAGGTATCCAATATCTTATATCCTTTTGACCGTGATACCCATTTCTTAGGAAACCCTCGGTCAAAGTGTAGTTTTAATCAATCAATTTAAATGTATATGTTTTTATTTAATTTGTTCATGAAACATATGCGCTGCGTGTAATTATTATGTTAAGTTATAAGTTTTTAAACAGTTTTTTATTTTCATACATATATTAGCCGCCACCTTCATCTTATTCCGTACCGACTGCTTACCGCCAGTTCAATCTGGTTCCGTATGGTAACTTCCCCGAGGCTCCGGCAGCACCCGGGCTAGACTTGGGGCAGAATATGGGGGCTCCGGCAGCTCCTCCAGCTCCTTCCATTCAACAGTCCACCTGGACCCCCACAGCCCCGGTTCTGACCACTCCACAGGATGACAAAGTCAAGAGAGAAGGTGAGATTTAATTCATTATCGTATATCGTATATTTTAACTAATCTCTTGAGGAACACACTGAAAAATGAATTTTCAACGTTAGTAAGTCAGGCGTAAAATTATTGTGTGTATTTTAGCCATTGTTGAGTTATTATTTTACTAATGAAAAACCTTGTAGAGAATATTTATGTTGATGCTATCAAATTGCCGCCACGGAATTAATTTCAAATAGGAAGAAACCTTAGAACTAATACCTATAAATTTATTAAGGGTGCGCTTGAACTACAATACATATTTATACTATGATTGCTAAAGCGGCATAACATAGCAAACTCAAAAGCAGTTTAAAATGGACAAAAACACATCAGAATTAGTTTGGAAGTACAGTAGACTTCCGATTATCAGGGATAGATGGTGAAAAGAAATCCCACTTAATCCAAAAGTATTGAAAAAATATTAAAAAGTTACAAAAATCCCGCATTTGCTGTTCGAGAGGCGCACGTGAGTTTGTGCAAACGTAAATGCCGACCGGGATGTTGTAGGTTGTCAAATAACTTTCACCATAAATTTTTTTTACACAATTATTATTTATTTAATTAAAAAATGTTGATTGTTTTCGCCCTATTTGGTTTTTGATGATATATTTTGAATATATCTTGACATCATTTTTTTCAATGCTGTTATTCTACTGTTCAAGGTAGTCAAAAATTGATTCTGTGGTTTAAATTTTGCAAACGGTGTTGATTTCTCTGAAGAAATCAACTTCAATCAATACTCTGTGATCAGATAATAAGTACTCTGTGCTCATCAAAATCTCGCATTCTTCATGATTTTGATTAAAATCGAGAAATTCTTCATTGCGTCCAATCTAGTTTAATCATGGATTTAAATTTGCTCCAGCATAAGATCTTCGGTTTTTATTAATGCTTGAAACTTAGAGGTAAATTCTCGTGCAGTTAGAACATCGCTGTTTATTTTTTTAAATGGTAAATTGTCCAATACCGTGCCTCTATTAAAGCATGTTAATCATCCAGAAGACGTGTCAAAATCAACCTGCAACTTTGATTCATCGTAAAAATAGTTTACTTTGGCCGCACAAATAAAAATAAACTGATACCCCTGACAGCAAACCCCGCTGCCATCATAATTTACTACTCTGTGATCTATTGTACAGAAGTAACAATGACAACTCACTGGACGCAACTAATCCTTATAAAACAATGAAATTTTAAATAAAAAAAGGAATGTTTTAAGAGATCACTCTTTTGACATGCTTGACTCTAAAACACATGTTTAGTAGCCCTTATGAATAATGTGAAACATTTTTAAAAAAAAATTCTATTTAAATTTTCGAAAATAAGTCTCGGTTAATCCGCATCCCGGTTGATCCAATCCCGGATAATCAGGAGTCTACTGTATTATAATTTATGTCATAAATTATTTTTATCTCCATACCTACAAAATAATTTGTTACATACAGTAATACCCCAAAATTACATCATAGGTGGTTCCACAGACAGCGCCTTAAATCATCAATCAAGATTGAAAAAACAATTTCATACAATTATTTCGGGTAACATTGGAATTTGATATAATATTAGACGAAACCTGAGCAATTGCATTATTTTTTCTGTTTTATGATAGGGAGCATTCTGGAAATTGATGTTAATAACAAACCCGATTTAGCTGTTTTCTATAGTTAACAGAAAAATCACTTTTGATCTGTCAAATTATTTTAAAACAAACATTGAAAAGACAAGAACAGCGTTGGGTATTTGAAGGTTATTTTTAATTCATCATCTAGTGTATTTTTAGTACTCCAAGAAGGTAAATTTTGTTCAAAGCTATTATATAATTTTAAACTTCACACTTAGCTTAAAAATAAAATTATCATTAAATTATGCTGTTCTTAGCAAATAACTTGTTTAATTGTGACTTGGTTATGATAAGACCTTATTCAAGGTAACATTGGACTTGTCTAAAGTCGCAGGAAAACTTATAACTCATTAATTTTTGGTTATTCTGAGTATTTCTGGATTTCACAATTATATCAATAATCATTCAAGAACAAAATATTCCCATTACAACCACCCTCCCACCTTTCACCAGTAACTCCCCTTCCATCTGTCAGTACCTAATTACTTGTATGTCTACACCTAAGCCTTGTCTCCTATATTTGTGTGTAGTTAGTTTAATACTTCACCTGTCGATGAGGGTTATTGTTTCTCTCGAAACTCAAGTAGAGTAATAACATTGTTTCATTTATATCCATCCATTATGATGAAACTCTATAAAGTTAACGCCGATTCTATCAATAATGTAATAAAATAGATTTTACATTTGTTCAGTGTCCTAGATGTCTTAGCCTAGATCAGACGTTTGAATATGGGAAAAGGATACTAAGTCACAACTGGTCAAAGGTTTTGACTCAATTTACAAACCAAGTCATAGCTTTTTATTAATTTTCTATCAGAGGATTTTTTTGTAACAAAAAAGTACATTCTAATATTCCCCAGAAAGATAATATAATTAAAAATCAAGGAATAACATTGAACCACCCATAAAAACAGGCTTTTTGTTGAGTTTTCCTGTATTTTCGTATATTTTGTGGCCAAAATTAATTAAATGAAGTTGTAAGGACACTTAATAATTTAAATAGTTGCAGCTGAATGTTTCTGAAAATAAAATTGTTATTATAAAGCATCTCAAAGTGGTCAAATGTTACCCGGAATGACTATACTAAAGTAACATAATTGGTTGTAAGTTTGAATAATTGTGAAAGAATTACGTTTTACAAAAATGCGTATCGCAGGACGATTTTAAGAAGTTAACAGTCATGACTGATAGGATAAAGATTTTTTCTCCTGTAAAATATCTTTATTACAGGCCTACTTTATGCCTTGCCTAGCAGTTGCTTTTCAATCTCCATTTGAATTGATTTCTTCCAGGGTTTCTTCTTTCGCAAACTTCAGCCCACAAGTCTTCTGCGATCCTCACTGCACCCCAGAACATTAAAAAAATTACAGAGATCTATGTTGATTAAAAAATTAAGCTAATTTTTTATTTAAAATATATAGGTGGGCCAAAAGCCACAGGGTTGTAATGTTTAATAACTTTTTATTTAATTTTTTAATTTATAATAAATTTATAAATTAAGTTTCATTACATTATGCTTGAAAAATTATGTCTTACAAATGGTGTTCATTTTCTGTCTCACACAAACTCTAAAGCGTTTTCCATGACATTTGTTAGCGTCTCAGATTCCAGTGCCCTGATTTCTGCACAAATGTTGTCATTCAGCTGCTGATTTTGATAATAAAATTTCACCATTACTGTTCGCTGTTCAGTCGTGTACCTTTTCATGGTCAATCTCCAAGGCCTTCTTTGTAAAAATCTGTTATAAATTTAAAAAATATATATTAAATATTATAACCTCTTTGTGAATTTTTGCCCATCTGTATAAACGATATTAAGTATGAATCAATGTGAGTAGAGGTAATGTAAATCAGGATATTACTTTATATTGAAATGATTTATAACCAGATTAAACTGTATGCGAATGTCCAATGATTTTTAAGGAATTTAAGGAAGGTGCTTATAATTATGCAATAATAATACTATAAATATTCCTTAATATATCATTATGTTTTCTAGTGATGGTGGTGTGTTTTACTTTTGATTTCTACCAAAAATTATATTTATCAATCAAAAGTTTTGGTTCTGCGATAAAGATAATCTAATAATTTTTTAAGAATCTTCCATGGGATAAGTTAGTCCTATTTTCATAACCCAAGTGCTAATAACTTATTTTGAAAATACTAAAAATATTGTTCTACACCGTGTAAGCATCTCTATTTTTAAAAATGTACGTGTGTAAGTGTTAAATTATCTATAAGTACCCAGGTACTATCCCACCTAGCATACATGATTTTTTAAATGTTTTTATCATTAATTCATTCAGTATTGCATATATTATTACTTATTATTTAATATATGTAATAATACGAAATTGACAGATATTAGATATTACATATGATATGGTGTACATCCCAAGTATGGGTAAAAAAATTAATAATCTTTATAAATCTTATTTAAGAACTACCACACCTCCTCTCTGTGTTTTAATTGTGGCCGACTTAAAACAGTCATCTATGTACGTATGTCATATAATAATGATATATTAAATAACGTTTGTTTTTTTATAAAAGTATGTTGAATTTATATTAAAATTTTAAACAGACTCTTCTATCACAGTTGCGAGTATTGATCTGTTTTTATAAAATATAATTGAAATGCAACATGAATATTTCTAAATTAAATTTAATATATAAAGATTGAATATGGCAATTGGTAAGTTATTTTTTAAATCACTGTTTTAAAGTGTAATTCGATGAACTTGATATAATTTGAGAATAAAACCACGTAGTTTACATTCCTTAACTTCGTTGACATGTCAGTAAAACTTTTGCACTTGAGGTATACTTTTTCCGCTTGTATTTGACTGAGCTTGCGTTTTTAAGCCTGGCAATACATCTGACTGAAAATCTTGCCGCCCACACCCATGTGGTAGTTTTACTCAATGTCACTCTCTCTTCTCTATCGGTGTACAGGGGATAGAGCTCCCCTAGCAATACTACAACTGGTGAGACAAGCTGTATTAAATTCACTTCTTGGCAGATACGCATGAAGAAAAAATTGAGTTTCAGCAGTTTTACACACATGTCTTGTCACATGAGTTTTATATTTCTGGAACGCACTTTTTATTTATTACTTTGCAAAAATTATAACATTGCTGAGACACGTTTGCTGATGAGCAAGGTAAATATATTTATTCGCAGTGTAATTATTTTTATGATGAGTTATAAATATTTTGAAATCTGACTAATCATTTTGTAATGAATTTGAAATGTTTAAATTTGCAGTCTCGCATTTATTTTCTAAACACTATGATAATATTTGAATACTTTATTTCAGGTTCGGTAACACTTTTACATCTCTTATTTAGTTATCTTAAGTGTTATATTTTATGCTACTTGATGGGTGACACAAATTTACTTTGTGAGGTTGAACTTCAATGTCACGTCGAAAAAATGTTACAGACGCAAAAAAGATGGGAGTTTTTGGATGTTGATTCATGACCCTCCCGATGTTGGTGGATTTACAGGACTGTAGATTATTGATTTTTATTATCCTTTGCAACATCTTATATTTAAACTTTCACCATCTGTTAGACTCACTTAATATCTTTTCTATCGTTCTTTTTATGTTAGCCATCGCTTCGGAAATGCGAAATCAACGAGCAACTCTGGCAAAGCAAAAGGAAGAATATTTGAAGAAAGCGGCTGTCCTGAAAAGGGAATTGGAGTCCTTGAAGCAACAGAGAGTAGAATTGCGCGGAGACTCGAGACGCTCTCCAAGTCCTGACAGTCAAAGATTTCTAAAAGAGAATGCAAAATTACAGGTTATTAATTAAATTACTTAATATCAATAACTTATTTTCTTATTCGAGTTCAATGAAAAATGACAGGTATGAGGGCTGTATGATAAGTACCCGTGTTAGGAAAGGAAACACATTTTAACCGTTTAAGTGCTAAGCAATTTCCGATACAAACGATCGCAGCGCTTTTGCGACGCGTAGCATTCAAACGGTTAATTATTTTATTTATTTCTCAACAATCTTCTTTCAGCTTAATACATATTTAGTCAAGCAATATTATTACTTTTATAAAAATATGATTTGTCAAACTCAGCAAAATAGGCCTCTGTTTCTGCAATGACTTCCTTGTTTAATGTGAACCGCCTTCCGCCAAGCCATTTTTTTAATGTTTGGAAGCAAAATCGCATGGGGTCAAAATATAGGGTGGTTGAGGCAGCAATTCGGCCAGTTTTGCTGAGGCGATTGCGGACGAGTGAAAGACCATTTTTTTCTTCGCTAAAGGCCCAAATTCAGTTTCGAACCTTCCCAATAAATCAGCATAGTACTGCTCCGTAATTGTCATTTCATTCTCCAAATAGTCGGCGAAGATGATGACTCGCGAATCCTAAAAAACTTTGGTCATGGAACAGTTTTTCCCATGTCCGAACAGTGCTACGAAGTTGTCATGCGATTTCGGTTTTGTTCTACTGAGTAAACACGGCACACATTTCGCTAATAGCTTTGATTTTCTCACACGTCTTCCCATCCAAAAATGAAATTAAATCACTGACCGATATTGTTCTTTAGCCATGGTTGCAAACAAATACAAACTTGCCCGCTTTCAACAGTTATCAAAACAAAACTACTCGATAAATCGGCCAGAAATTTTGACAGATGTTGTTCGAAAGATGATGTCAGTTATTAAACAGGGGTACTTATCATACAGGCCTCGTAACTGCGGTGCTAACAAGTAACTGACAGCTCTTTATCAAAACTAATTTGGAATATTTAGAACCAGCAGTCACTCGTCATATTACCTGACATTGGTGTTTGTGCCCCTTAATGATTACTTTTCTTCATTAAATCCATTACAGTATAAGCAGATGTTAGCTTATTATAAACAATATTAAATCTTCGTACCATATTTTTAGGTCAACTAATTGGAGTTTCCGGAGAACTATAAAATCTACAAGCAAGAAGACTTTGTAAGGTTTAAATGTAAACCAATATTTATATAGATCTTGTATCATAGGAATACAAGCAAGTGTACGCTACGGGATCTACAAAAAAAAAAAGTTGATAACATAAATTGTTTTCGCATTTTGCAATCTTTTTTATACTTTTGTATGTCTCACCTTTGCACAAATTCTTTGTGTTTTTTTTCAGATTGAGATTCAGAATAAGGTGAAGACCATTAATAATGTCATCGACATGTTGAATGGAATTATCGGCGATAATCCTTCGTCAGGAGAAACTGTTGATAAATCTAAGACTCGGAAGCCTGGTCAACCAAGAACTCCGACCCAATCACCACCATCGTCCAGATCTTCCTCTGTCGAGAGTGAAAAGCGATCGTCGAGTCGTAATAAACGTAAATCAAGGTACATCCCTTCCTTTATAATCGAGGCTCGACGGCAGTTTCTGCTTAAAATATTCCCATCACTCTAATGCACTTTATTGAAATTATTTCTCAAAAATTATCAAAATCAAAATTGATATGCACAATTGTTTTAAATTATTGTACTTTATCATTGGACTAAATATTTGTCCTCGCTGTATTTCTTTCAAAATAACAGCATCGTTGATTTTAATCATCAACTTTTATAATTATTGATCACTTTATATACATTTGCTTTTCAGATGTTTTTCAGTAAAAAGTGGTGCTTTTCAAAGGTTCAAATTCAGTTTTTTTAATTTTGATTAACTTTATTTATTAAACTATTTATTATATTTGAGTGACTCAGAAGCTAAACTATCATAATAATTTCATTTATTTAGTTTTTTTTTAAATATATAGGTAGATATTTTATATTTCCAAAAACTAATCTAATTTTGTTTTTTTTTTTTGTGTGTTTGGCTTCTAAGCCCCTCATTATTATACACTATTATTATGTGAAATATTATGTTGTTTTAAATTATTGACTTACTTCCTGTTAATGTTGTTACTTTTAATGTGACAGCTGTTTCGGGTGTTTAACTGGTATTAACAATTTTAATACCCATTATTTAACTATTTATTTCTAGGTTTTCTTTTCTTAGGTCCTTTGGTGTGTACTTTTATGTGCATAGTTCTAATTTATTGATAAATCGTAGTTTAAGGACTAGTTGTATGTATTGAATAATCTTAAACTGAATATAGTTTATGGTGAAATGACATGTACATATTATTATATTATTATTATTATTATTATTATTACGAGTTTACAATTCAACAATATAGTTTGTATCAATTAAATATTTATTCTAGTGCATATTTCAAGAATCGGCGAGTTACTTCAAAGAAGATACTTTATGTTTTAGAAATTACTATGTATAATTTAATATATTATAAAGTGTAAAATTGTTTTATAATTGTAATGTATTAAATTTTAAATAAATAGAAGTTTCATTATACCCTTCAATTATTTCACAAATTTCATAATTATTTTTGACATTTAGGATAAGTCATTGTAAAAATTTATTTTATCTTAAAACTGTTAATAAATGTGTGTGCTTTTACATATAAAGCTATGTTTACAATTTTTGCATTAAAATCACTATAACACTCTGAAAATGAATGTAAGCTCCGAAAATAGTTCTGTATATTTTTTGTGATATATCATTGTTTTAAAGTTTTGGAATATTTCAGATCTAAATCGCGTACAAAGTTTGGTGATAAGAAGTTCAACTACGTATTTTACGATCCCGAAATGCACTGGTGTAGGGTTTGCAACGAGTTTCCAGCAACGGCCAAGGAGTATCTGAATCATCTTCATTCACCAGGACATCACCGGTAACTAAATGCTTAAAGTATTCATTCGAAGACCAATATTATATACAGTAAAAGCTCTTTATGGGTGAGCTTTCATTTTTTCAGTTTTAAATTCAGAAATTACACACAAATTAGATATGCTTTTAAGATGACGTTAATAGTTAAATTATTATGAGTATCAAATAAATAATTAATGACGTTATTTGTTATGTAAATCATGCGAGAGAAAAAGGTTTGAATAAAAAGAAACAACAATAAAATTATTGATTTTTTTCGCAATCGATACAAGTTAACAACATAACTTGTGTCGGGAGTATTTTCCACCTTTTTTCATATATCATATGGAATGAAGTAAAAGTGTATGTTGTTATTTGAATTAATCAATCTAAAATTAAATTAAATTGGGTACCTAATTCATACGTATGAATATTTTTTGAAATCAGACAAAATACCTATATATATTTAGCGGTCGCTTAAATCAATGTTCTAAATTTAAAATTTTTATGACAGCTTCAGTCTATTATTTTGTTCAATATTATTGATTTAAAATGCCACATTGTCATTTTGGTGATATAAAACAAACAGTTTTGTTTAAAATGCAAGTGTTATACATAAGCGAAATATTTAATTCCAACTAACATAAAATGTTTACTTTGTTCAATAAAACGTTGTTTTCCCTTAAAATCAGTAAAAAGATATCTAATTTGTGAAATTTGCTACTAATGTTGTGAACAAGTTCAATATTAATTCAAACTGATGGTAAAATCTGCGAGAAAACGTATTTTTGTAATTTTTTAACGAAAATTACGAGCCGTTGTTGATCGGAGATCTAAAGTTAATGAAGAAAATAAAACATACACATTATCAGGATCGATATAAATAAAATATAATAAATTATTGTGTTTTTGATATAAAACTTGATTTTAAATAGTAGCTGAATCTTTAAAGTATGTGAGTAAATATAATATTTTAAAATGTATGTTTTCACTAATACAAAGTATTTTGAAAACTTCGAAAATTGATCATATGTTCTGCAAATTAACTATTCATTTTTTACATTTTGCTAACATGATGCAAATTTGTCTCCGTAATCTTGGCTTAATGATTATAAGAAAATGTATTTCATTTATGCAATAATTTAGCACATTAACACAATTTTGTAGCACGCGGAAAATGCTTCTAATGGTCGCAGTCTTTTTTATAATGCTTGTATTGTCTTAATTATGACAAATAACGTTCAGTTTATTCGTTTTAAATGAGTATAAAGGTTCTATCTAATAGTTAAAAAAAGTCAAATCTAGTGTATAACTTCTGATATAAATGAATAATAAAAACCCACATTTTAGTAAAATTCCCTTTAACCTTTACCATACCGTGATATAAATACCCAAACATAGCCATGCCGTCAACTTGTATTACCGTAAATAACAGTTAAGAAAAAATGTTTTTATTAGCTTAAATGGCTTTAATGGCATGAATTTATTCTAAATATTGAGCATTCTATTTTGGAAAAGTGATTAACATAATTTAGAGCATTCATTGAATCGTATACAATGTGTCCTTCTTCCTTATCTCTCTTCATTTAATTAGCAAGAAAGAGACAATTGTATTTGTATGTTTGCAGTTCTTTTCACTGTGAAAATAGTGTGTGATCTGTGTCTTTCATATCACAAATTGTATACATATTTACCAACGTATTAATTTTACAATGGATTAAATGGAAAAAATAATTGTTTTTTTACGATCCCCTTTTCATAATTGGTTTTTCACTAGTCATTCCTAAGCGCTAATATTTTCTTAGGATTATTTAAAATATGAATTTTATGTTACATGTGTTTACCAAAATATTACAGATTTAATTATGATGGTAGACCTGTGTTCCTGCATGGTTTGGGAAAGGTTAACATTACAAAATTTATGTTCAATGCTTTTTAACAATACCCATTTTATGGATTCGCTTATACATAATTATAATTTTTCCAGCAATGCATTAGCACACCTGGAAGCACCCTGGCATGATGTGACAACCAATCAAAACGAGGGAATGCCGAGTTATGCCGGAGCATCATCGAAGCGAACACCGATTAAAGGTATACAATTATATATTTAACTTAAATTTATTTTGTATCTTGAATGAACATTTTACATTGACTTCCTTTATTCTTTAAGTAATTTATTTGCTTGTAAAATAAAAACTTATAATATGCAGTCTAATGCAAATGAATGGTGCACTTATGGACAATGATACTTCGATATACTATTTTAAAGCACTATCTATGTACCAAACTATTTTAGGAGTATTCATTTTCAGATAAATTGAAAATTTCCTAATACAGTAAAACTCTGTTAATTTGTAACTCATGGGATTGAAATTTAAACAAAAAAATCCAAATTACGAATAATGAGAACAAAGTTTTTTAAAGGCAATATTAGAAAGAAATTTTTATAAAAATGCGTTAGTTTATTGTGTCTACGATTTAGTGCGCACTGCCGCTGTTGACACGGCGATTTTCATACTGAAACATGTTGACTCCATTATTTCAGTTTCTTATGTGTCGAAATGTTTATCAAATAATGTATTTCTCCTGAATAAAAAAGGTGTGTTCTTTATGGCAGTCTTTCAAAGCAACAAAATCACGCACATTAATTTGATTGGTGATCGAACTTACCTTTTCCATCCGAATTGGAATATTTAAAATGTGTGAAAAATTATTAAAAACTTATATATCTTCATGTCTTGCTGGCCTTGTTGGTTGAGGTTTATTATTTCCTGCGATTTTTCCCCGGATAGGTATTCGGGATTTGATTTTTTTCGTCAATTTTGTCTTTGATATCAATTTTTTGTCAGTTTTCAAAATAAGCTCCATTTATCCAAATGGTCACAGATTTATACAAATTACAAGATGTTGATGTTATTTTAGAGGACAAAGATTTTTAAATATGAAAGATTATGTAGTTTCTTTAGTACCTACATGTGCAAATTGCAACGATTTATAAACATAGAAATTAGATCAAGTGATTCAATGAAAACATTATCTTAACAACAAATCTTATAAAATACACTATGGAATTTGATGTACATATCATATTACGTACATGAGTTTTGCCATATGTCATATGCCAAAACTCAGTTCGGCACCTGTCATACCAGCGCGCAGCGTCGTGATTGGCTGCTAGTTGCAGATGTTTACGAAGGGATAAAGGTTAAATGCCTTCGCACGAATTTAGGGATTTAAAAACATTTGCAAATATGCGAATTACGTGAACAAATTATTTATTTTGAGTGTCAAAAACGCATATGAACTGTGAATAATCAGATTTTATAAATTATCAGTAGAAATTAATATGAAATGTTATTTTAAGGGTAAATTTTTTTGAAAAAAGTGCAAATTCCTTAAAAATACGAAATATAGGGTTACAAATTTCCTATATTTCTCATCCCTCAAGTTGTATACGCACCGTTTTGCATACTTTTTCCTTTACAGGTCTACAGTTTTTTGTGCCATCAACTGCTTGGTATTGCAAACTCTGCGACCAATGGATTGGTGATCTACACTGCGCGTCAGCTCATTTGAAGTCGCTGATACATTCCCAGAACTATGCTGTAAGGTCTTGAACAAACTTTTTTGAATTCTTATACTGTGTTTTGCTTCTTTATGTAATTTGTACCGCTACTTGAAGTTTTTGTGGAATAAAATCAATTTGTATTATGACACTCGAATCAATTTGTATTATGTCTTCAAGCAAGCAAAGATTTCATCTTTTTTTTCTGTTTTAATTTGGTGTTTACTAAAAAATCAACCAATTTGTTTAGAATTTCACAGAGCTCAATCCGCACTGGGAGATGGATTGGATGTCTGATAGGCAGAAGAACTTTGAAAAGGTGCATAAGACAGGTGACGGTTCTGGAGTCACTGAACAGAAGGCTCTTTACTCGCCACACACTATCTCCTTCCAGCCTGATGGCTTCCATACCAAGAGGAAGAAAGGTGCCAGTCCACAGGTAATATATCAGAACTACGTCGTTTTAAATTGTAAGCTGTTCAAAACTTGTACACCTAGAACTATGGAAGGATCTATTGATACTTCATGTGTTTCATACATGCATTTTCCTGAAATCACTTGACGGTTCATGATTAGACATTACAACCAACTTTTCTAAACTTTTTAATGTTTCTATATTAGACAAAAATGTTAAAATCACTAAATAGCGAGATAATTACATTCAATTAGAAATTCTGGACCGATTAAGAGTTTATATTCTATAACTTTTGAGTGTCAAATATATTTCTTTGAACATTAACTTCAACACTACCAATTATATTGTTTTCTGGTTTCCAATAACATTATCAAAAAGAATTTGCAAGTTTTTTTTTTTTTTTTTAATTTAAGAAATTGATGAGCTTGTGATATTACAGCTGGATAAAAATGCACTCCAACAAAAATTGGATGAGAAAAAAGATAAGAAAAAAGATAAAAAGAAGGGTAAAAAGAAGAAACGATCTTCCAGCGAGTCCAGCACTAGCTCCTCGTCGTCCAATGGCAGCAGAGACGATAGAAAGAAAAGGAAATCCAATAAAGGTAACTCAACAAACAAATAACAATTAGACTTATGACTATGTAGAATGGAATGCGTGACATATTTCAAGGTGACAGTCAGCGTGCCAAAAATTTGTTTGTCACATCTAAAATACTCATAATATATGTTGCTTTTTTCTCAATTTTATTACACTGATGACGGTAGGTTTGTGGATTTATCCTAATACAGTAGAACCTCGTTAATTCGAAGTTCAAGGGACCAAAAAAAAAAAGAATTTCTATTACGTGATATCCCATTAATAATAAATTCAAGACAAAAAAACTAATTTGAATGAATATTGAATCTATTTCTCGTAATAAGTAAAGATCTTTGAAAGGTTATCAGTGATAACATTTGTTTCTATTGGTCTAAGTCTGAGGTTTCTGCAGAGCGGGTAAAATATAAAGTAATGAAAAACTTACTTGGGTGTATGGTGTTTATTGTGGTGATCCGGTTACACAATTAACAGGCCGCATACACCATGCGCATTATAAATGTTGGCCAAACGCCGTGAAGCTAAGAATGAATAAAACATTAAACTTAGATGATTAATAAAGATAAACATAGAATTGAATAATGAAATTGGTGGAAGGACGGTCTGTATCATAGTTCCTCTCCTGGTCTGCCCTTGGCAGTGTGTCCGCTTAGCAGCAGGATGATGAAACTCGAGCTGCTCGAGATCTGCGCGTCGGCAATAGCTTCTGAGTCGCTCGCCAGCCAGATGGCACCAGCAGTCTGTTAGTCCTCCAAAGATCCTACCTTCAAATGTTCTCAAGAAATTAAACAATCGTTAAATAAAATACTGCATAACTAATAACTATAACACTAAATTAAGAATAATAAGAACAAAATTTTGGCTTGAAGAAATGATCTATTTTTCCTAGTCTCATTTTTTTAAACTTTTGCAATACTAATTTTTCTACTGCATCAAATGAGTGGATACTTCCGCCGGTGTCTCGGGATCACTCAAAAAATTTCATGTGAAATAATAAGATAACAGTAATGTCATTCAAGAAAAATGAAGATCATTAACACAACACAGTTATTAGAAATACAATCATTCATAAATACGTGAATTAATATGAAAAGTCAATCTTGGAAAAAAAAACAAACAGTTATTAGTTAAAATAATCAAAAGTGGAATTTACAATAGGCGAAAAACAATCTTAAACGCATCCAAGCAAAAGCGATTAGCGCAAAAAATATATCTATTCTATGGCGCAAACTATCCGCACAAATCAAAGCAGCCAACTGAAGAAAGCATACACGGATTTCCCCAATTTTATTGTGTCATAATATATACATAAAGGAGGTTCCACACAAAATAGGCTCAGACGCTCGTTATATCAGCAGGTATCGCGAAATACAAAAAGAACGCTTGACACGGGCGCGCGAGGTCAAAAAGTTGTGCACGTTGTTAATTTTTTATAACTTAAAATTTTCGAATGTGGCGAAAAATGTATTGATTTATGACATGAGGGCCTGAAATTTATTTTGAGTTACCGAGGTTTTGGTATTAAAGGGGTTGATTAAGTATTTCTTAAGTATGTTAGGGTCTTGAAGTGTTTGAAAATTTTCGCATTACATCAAATTTCGAATGTATTTGAATTAACGAGGTTTTGAATTTGAATTAACGAGGTTTTACTACAATTATTTAATGTTTTCATTGTTAAATTCATATTAAAAAATTTTGACTATCATTGGCTATAGGCATTCAGTGTCTCATTTGATTTGTTCTGAAACTTTATCTACCCATCAGCCCCAATCATAAAAATATAACAACTTTATATTTCTTTGATAGATGGCGAAGAAAGTAAGAGTACCTCTCAGAATCTGTGTGAGAATAGAGATCCGGCTGCCGACGACCGCATGTTATCGCAGTGGATGTCCCTCAAGCAAGATACACTCACCGATCAAGACAAGAAAATATTAGAGAAACTTAAAAACAGGTACACTTTGTGATTTTATTATTAGAGAAAAGCTACAAAGGAAAGAAATTATTTTGGTTAGATTAAATTAAACACCTTCCGGAAATTCTATCAAAGAGAACGAATGCTCCTGGAGAACAAATTCCTCAGAGCTAATTAGCACCTCTCTTTACGACAATTTAACGCCATACTGTCAAGCCACCAGATGATAACAAATAGATCTTTCGTGATGGATTCCAGGCATCAATACGGAACACATAATAATATAATTTTACCTTCCAATAAAATTCCTATTTTGTTTCCATCGATGCTTGGAATTCAGGTAATCTCTACCTGGTGAAGTATAAGTGCGAAAAATACCATTACGGCTTGACTGGAAATACGCCGTGGGTATGCTAGCAGGCAGAAAATATGTCGCAAGTAGGGAATCTCTGGATAGGAGCAGGCTGTCTCTCTCATAATCGATTTCAGGCATTGATTCGGAACACAAAATAGGGTATTTTTTTATGTATCAAAGATGTCTTAGTGTCTCTCGAATGTCTGCCTTCCCAACAGAAAGATCCAAAGCAAAAAGCTTGAGTGTAGCTTTACATTTCCAGGGTAAAGAGTCGTGCTGGGGAGAAAGTAGAACAGAAGGTGGACGGAAGGGTGGTGTCCCGAGAGAGAGAGGCCAGAGAGGTCTTGACCATCCAAGGTGACAAGTCTCGTTCTGACCTTCATCAAAGGTAATCAGTTCAGTATTCTGCTGCAAAATTTTTATGAAAATTTAGTATATTTACTAAAAATTCAAATAACATTCAGGTTATCAATTATGAATGAATTTTTTTTAACATTAAGCCTTGTGTAAAAAGTGAGTTATGGCTCTTACCGTAATTGAAATTTCCAGCATTAATATTACAGTAGAGTTTCGATTTTTCAGGGGAATTTTTTCCACCAAAACAATGATTTAAAAAGATTGGACAAAATTGCAATTCAATTTAATGTACTTTTATTTAAAATATGACAACAAAGATGTTTGTTTTTACCTTTGTTCACTTTTCAGCAATGATGCTTTTTGCTGAATGATGATTTTGCAACATTAGCTTATCGACAAGTGTGCCAGATGATTAATTAAATATAGGTTAACCTTCCAGCGGGCGCGCTGTCACAAAATTTACGACAAATGCGTCTTATCGCCTCCCCCACTTTTACCACTTAGTCGCAACCATCGAGCTCCGAGCTATTCGATGGTCAGTGTCTCTAAACTAAAGACGTACCGGGTGTGCTTGGAAGTTTTTGTTATTCATTGATATTTGGACTCTAATTAATATTGGCGGCATAAATGCTCAAATTTTATACAAATTTGCCTGTCCAGGAAAGGCTCCAAAGCATCGAAGAATTTTCCTAAAAAATTTGGCATTGACCATGATGAAAGAGTATCTTATCTTCAGATCAAATGTCAAACATTTACTGCAAGATATAAGTGCTTTTCTCAAAGTGAATTACGGTTGGGAAGTTGAGCCGATTTGTCGGTCAAGAAAAGATCCTCGGCATCAATGAAATATTGCCGTTGCCAGTCCTTTACATGCAAGAACCATTCAGCAGTTAAGGTGGTTAGCAACAATTGTAATGATGAGAATATTGATTCTGACTAATAGGTCGATAAAATATTTTGTTTTGAAATAATTAGTGTTATTTCATTTTTTGTTTAAGAAAGTCAAATATATATTTTTTTAAAGTACTGTCATTTATCATTTTTCATAACCTTACAGCAATTCCTTAACATTTATATAAAGAAAACACCATTTACATGGAGAAAACTTAGTGACGTAAAATTTACGACAAGTGCCCGCTCAAGGGAAATTACTCAGCGCGCCCGTTGGAAGGTTAAAGCATTTTACAATTTAGTGCAAATCACTCGTCCTCACTTTGCCTCAAAAGTATATTCTGAATAAATAACAATCTTATTTTATCGTAACATCTGTTCGATGACATACTTTCAATTTTGTTATGTACAGTCGAATTCATAATTATGTTTTGCATCAAAGTTCATTTGTACATGCATGTGTGTTCATTTAACACTAAAGTACAGTAAAACCCCGTTTATTCGAAATTCGCCGCAAGTCAAAATTTTAGAGCAGAATGTGGACCCTCTGGAAAATTTTCATACTAAATTGTACTTATAAATCAAATATCGTTATTCATAGCCATTTTTGGACCCTGTCAGATGAATTTGTCAATCTATTTTTCGCCTAATTCGATTTTTTTTGTCAGATGTCAGCAATCTGGAAAATACGCATGCGCTACGCGATGTGCCTGTCCAAAGTCCAAGACCATCAAAATGGGTAGTTCTACCCCTATACCGATTCACGGCGCATAAAGTTAATTCTCATTTTTGTTTTCTCACTCACTCTCAGTATACTAGAAAAGATGACATAGATATCTTGTGCGTCTTCAATTTGAAATATTTATTTTTTACCGTGACGCTTTAATTTAAGGTCGCTTGCTTTTTTCTCTCGCTCGTTTTCTTTATATTAAAAAAAAATAGCAAATATAATCTTTGCGCCCTTATAGGTAACTCAGTTCTCTAGTTCTCCTAGCTGCTAGCTGCGAATGTCAGTGCTTGCCAATCTTCTGTTCCATATTATTATCGTCATTATTTTTATTTATGTATCATTTGTATATTTTATTGTACAAACGTTAGTACGCGGTTGAGGTCCCCAGACTTTTCCGTGTTTTATAAATTATTTAATTTATATTAATTTTAATACAGACAGTTAGCGTTTCTCAGATTTTCTCGTATCTTGTTAATTATTTTATTGCCATTGTTTTATATGTAAAGAATATTGTTTGTTTTTCTCTAATATTTACGTAGACATTTTGAAATTCGCGAATGCGTGGTTTGCGTTCCTTAGACTTTTCCGTATTTCATTAAATTTAAATTAAAACATTTTTATAATTTTGACTGATAATTTTATATTCTCGATAATAGCATTAATGCGAAACTCGTACAAAACGCTGACAGTTGCTAAAAATCGAATTAATGCAAGAGATTGACAAAAAATATTATCCAAAACAAAATTAACTGAAAAATACGCGACCCCATTAATGAGGTTGTCGACAATATTAAACATGATGACAGAAAGAACTTACACGTTGAAAGGCGAGTGCCAAATGTCGCTGCAACCACCACAAAACAAATGTTTTAAAAGCGCTAGAGACTTTTGTAGCTAACTTCAGCGGAGAAATGACGGGTTGACAAGTTGACTATTATGTCGTTATTAAAAATGGCGCGAAAAGATAGTCCATTATAATAGTGTTTTTTAAAAAAAAAAATATTGTGATTTGTTTACACTGTATTTTGACAACTTGTTTGTTAATTTTAAATGTGTGGATTTAGGTGTATATAATTACTTCGAGTTGCTATGAAAAAAGTTAGTATGTAAAAAAGAATTGAATTTTTGACATTTTTATATTCATTATCCTAAATCGTTATTCAAACTTTTTTCTTGATTTTCGGTCCCCCCAACTTCGAATAAATGGGATTTTACTGTAGTACTTTTTTATTCTTGGTTGCATGTTCTCGTATTCCTGTTTACTTTGTGTTAAAATGACCCTGTTTAATGTTGCTTCGTTTAGCGCTTTGTCTTCAGGAATGTTTCCTCATCGTTAATCTAATAATACTTTCCATGATGTGTGTAGTCTATTGTAAATACAAGAAATACATTCATATTTTCATTTTGTTTTAGGAAAGAAAAAGATGACAAAATGAAGTCAAAGGATAGAAGGTTTGCGCTGATTTTAAAATACTTAACACATTAATTTTAATAACTCTGTTGTCCTGCATAAGTCGCTCTATCAATTTTCTTTTTTTTTATCAACTAGCAATCGGGAACGCGACTATGATAGAGAAATAGACAGCAAGCGCCACTCTGACTTCAAACCTTACCCCGGCAGACGAGAGAAGCAGGACCACAATGAGGAGAGATTTGATAAGCAAGTAGTAGAGAAGGCGAGGAAACCAGCCGCTGGTACAACTTCTGTTGCTGACTCAAAGAAAATGCCGTTTATCGGTATGCTTCATGAATATTTATTTATTAATGATGTAATATAATATAATCATTTGTTTTAATTCTCTAGTCATTGAACTGCTGAAATATGTATTTTATGGTATGCCGTATCGTTTAGCCCGTATTTGAATAGATTAATATTTTCTTATTTTCCCACACACAATATGAGTTTAAGTTTTTTTCATACTGTATACTACTTTCCATTTAGAAAGAACAATGAAGAGTATAAACAACAAAGGTTGTAAGTGCAGAGAGCACAGTTTTTCAGGAGAGACATAAAACCATTTTCTCCATCCAAATAAAAAACAAAAAATAGGATAATGTTATATAAAGCATATATGGGTTTATGAATCCATTCAGTTAAACCGTATTAACAAAATAAATTTATTTAAAAAAGCATTTTATCATAATACTACTTCAATAATGATAAAAATGGCTCTTTACACTCTTCAATTGTATTTACAGAAAAATTAATTTTACTCTTTCAAAAATATTTTTTTGTATATCTTTCCAATTGATGCATTTAATTTGTATTTAAATGTGTGCAATAAGTACTTATGATTAATTTCATGTTTATCAATTAGGTATTTCCATAAATTATTTAATTTTGATGGATTAATTCAAATGAACACATTTTATTTCATTCCATAGTATTAGTATGAAAAAACATGGATAAGATAAGATTCTAAACACAAGTTATTTTTGACACTTGTCTTAAATGTGAGAAACTCATCAATTTTATTGTCATCTCTCTCTCTTTCTTTCTCTTTCTCTCTCTCTCATAACTTTCCTGTCTAGCAAGATTTACGTAACAAATAACGTCCTTAAGTATTTAGGTGATATGTAAAGGAATCTAACTATTAATCTCATCTTGAAAGAGTATGTAATTCACATAGAATTTCTGAAATTTCTAACTGGAAAAATGAAAGTACACCCTTAACAGTTTTATTACCATCCCTCTTAACACCTCTTCCGACCTTAGGTTAATATAATTACTTGGTCATTAACTCTGCGATGTACATTAAATTTCTATTACATGTATTGTATTTTCTTTGCCATTTCAAACAGGTAAAATGCCACTGTTTAAATCGTTATCCAATAAACCATCCAAGGCGGAATCGGAGTCCGGCAAGCACGGGGGTGAGGCACAGCAGTGTGTGGAGGCTGCCAAAAAGAAGCGCGACGAGATTAATGCTCAGATACAGAAGTCTGTAGAAGAGATGAAAGAGAAGCTGAAAACCTCGCTGGCTATGAAAGACGGATCCCTTCCCGCACCAGGGCTGGCCCTGCCCACGACCCTGGGAGGACAGTGCCCCCCGCCAGTTATCATAGAACCCTCATCTCATAAAATATTGCAGCCTGTATCGTACCCGCAAACTATTCACAAGTACATAATATATTATACATCTTTCACTATTCGCCTTAAACAAAATTTTATCAAATCAGCTTTATAGCACTAAATTAATTAGAATATTGTTAAGAGACATTCAACATTTTATTATCAATTATGAATTTGTTGTATAGAGTTTTTAGAGAAAATTTAAATTTAGCTTTAGTACAATTTTAATTCAAAAATAACAATAATTATGTTTGAATTGGTCGAATTTTACATGTACATGTCAACTTTAGAATGTTTAAATCTTTTTTTTCCTACGTTGGTTGTATTTTTTTGGATAATCTTTAAATTGTTATTTTTTCAGGATCCAAAGATCACCTTCAACCATTGTATCTGAACCCGCACAGCCTCCGACCACCAAAGCTGATAACAAAACATCTCAGTCGCAAGCAGCTAAAAATGAGTCTTTGCACAAAGATTTCCAGGATGCCCTTGACATAATATTTCCTTCAGAGAATGCACCCAAAAAAGATGACGGATCCAAACATGATGGTGCAGCAGATTCCGGCATTAACCTCTTGACTCAAATTCCACCCCCTTCAATGTCTCAAGGATATCCTCACATGATGCCGCAGCACAGCTATCCTATGGGACCGAATCACATGGGGCCGATGGGTCCGATGGGACCCACCAGCATGGGCTCGATGGGACCCAACAATATGGGACCGATGGGAACTAATAATATGGGGCCGATGGGACCGATGGGACCCGGTAACATGGGACCGATGGGTCCCGGAAATATGGGACCGATGGGCCCCAACAGCATGGGGCCGATGGGTCCCAACAGCATGGGGATGGGACCCATGGGCCCACCGCCAATGAATATGATGGGTATGCCTCCTGGAATGATGGGCTGGGACTATTCTGGTGGAATGTACCCTCAGGGAGGCCTGTACGATTTGCCACCTACGCAATCAATACCTAATAACAATGCTTCTAGTTCAAAAGGAAGACACGAACAGGAAGATTTGGCTATGCTCGGTATCGATGCAGAAGACGTTGGAGCTAGTGGTTTTTGAAACCTCACGTTAATTATTAATATCTGTTACGACAAAAAATAGATGTATGTTTTTTTTTAAATAATGGTTGGTTCTCATGTTCTTAGGTTACAGTCATTCCTGTTTCACTCAATTATTTTATGAACATTTCTTAAACAACTTTATGTGCACTCCTTTTGCATATAAATCAATATAACACGTAAGTGTCAACATGTCCCATATCCATCAACTTTTAAAAAGACATTTTCTTGCATTCCTGAATAGCTGAATTTTATCATCAATGTAGAACCTTCATTTATTTTTCTAATATAGGATAAGTAATATACAACAATACCATAACTTGGTCATCGGCATACCGCTGTAGACTGATATTTTATTCCTTATGCTGCAGTGTATCACCAGAACCGATTGACGGTTACTTTTCACTGTTTTAAGCTATGAAATATCTTGCCTCAGTACTTAGAGTGAGTTTTGTGAGAAAACGAAAAGTATTATTTCCGGCACAGTGGTTTATTGTAACATGCAATTTAATATGTAATTCAATTACAAATGACCCCATCATCCTCAGTCATGATCAACTTATGTATGTAAGTCGAATTATAGTGATAAGATATTAATAGTTGCTAATATATAGATTACATCATGTTTCTGTGTATGTGTATCTTTCGTTATTAATAAAATCTATAAGAAATGATTCTTAGTTTATGTTTATTAGATTGTACTAAATGAAAATGTAATTTGAAGTTTTATGATTATCGTGACTCTTTGCTTATTAATAATTGCAATGACTATTATGTTTGTAGAAGGAAATATAGCGTATATCACAAAAAATTCCAAATCCAGAGTAGAAACACCGCGTGAGTCCCGTACTTTTGAAATTGAAAAAATGTGTTTGATTTATGAATTATTTTTTTATAGCTAAAGAAAAGGTCAAAAAAATCATACATTTTTAAAATAGTTTGTTGTCTCCTGTAATAAAATGACTTACGCAGTGATGTTTCTTAAGTCACAATATACTACTTCTTTATATTCTTCCTCTACTAAATTAATATGTTTGTATGTCTGTAAATCCAATATCGTCCTCATATTCAGTCAGATTGCAATGATATTTCGATAAATTTGGTATCTCATTGGAATTCTTTTGTCCACGAAATTGATTAGCATTAATTGATATATAAAAAGAATATAGGAAAACGAATTGAAAAGCCTGACCTTTTTGATCAAAGATTTGTTTCCAAAAGTCTAAACTTCAAAATCAAATCATCTCAAAAATGTCAGTTCTCGTGAAAAGATACAGGAATTAATAAAAGATGATACTTATGCGATATTAACACCACCGGCTGCCGGTTTTTGACTGTGGAACATCAATAAATGCCGGTTATATATTTTGTTCACCACATAACAACAATTCATCGGGTATGGACATGGTCCACCATTGAGTGTCGGCGGCATCTAGTGAGAAAACATTAAAATGCCCACGAGCTTCATCAGCAGTCAACGTGTTAAATTATCTTCTTAATTCAAGTGCAATAACATTATTGTTGAGTATGTTCAAATATTGGACCCTTTGAAGAAAAACATTTTTTTCGCATTTTAGAATTTGAGCAAATCAAGATAGAACAACTTTTTATCCTTCACTTATAATCATAAACAACTATGTATTTGGTTGCTTTGCAACATTTTAATCATTCAACAATTTTGTTGCCAGCCATTAAGTAAATATGCTCAGGTGTCGCCGGAACAATAAAATCTGCAGTACGAAATAGGATAATTTAATTTATATTAATAAAACAGTAATTAGAGCAAGTGAAAAATATTGTTTTGTCTGAATATTTCACATTTTAAATTAAGCTTATGTGTATTTTTTCAGCGAATTGGTGTACGTTTCATACAGCTGTTGGTCTTGAGAATTGTTTCTCACGCATAGCGAAACCTTGTTTTTGACTATCAGGCAGACGGGCTTCTTCCCGTCAAAGTAGGCAGAGTATTCATAATTGACCCTCCTTCCCTGTAGGAGTCCGATGACTTGTTCCAAGCATGCACATTGCCACGGGTTCCTGTACAGCTTGAAAACCCTTAACTTCTTCGGTATGTTCATACCGACATTCATCCCATAATTCGTGAGACGGTTGCCAGAAATATCAAGATACTTCAAGACTGGCAGATCAAACACGGGCACGACTGACAGTTTATTCTTCGATATGTCCAAAGTCAGAAGTGATTGCAGATGGGACGCTGGGCTCACATTGGTCAGTAGGTTTGAAGATAGATTTAAATTTTGCAAACTTGTTTGAACTGCAAATACATCCTCTTGTAGGGACGATATCAGATTGCTTGACAGGTCCAAGTGTACTAATTTTGATAATTTATCAAAATAGTTATGTGGTATGTCATTGAGGCCATTTCCTGATAACCTCAGTTCTGTTAGAGCCTCATTTTTGTCGAACATTCCCGAAGGGATGTTAACAAAATTACTGAAAGACAAGTCCACGATACTCAGTTGTTGCAGTGAATCGAAAATACCCGCCGGGATAGAACTCATGTCGTTAAAAGATAAATCCAATTTGAGAAGACCTCTCGCTTTATTGAAGATCCCAAGAGGAAGACCTTGCAGGGAGTTGTGGCCCAGATAGAGCGTGCTCAGATAGACTGTGGAATCAAAAATGCCCGCGGTGAGTTTGGAGATTTGGTTGTTTGACAGATCCACAATGGTCAGCGAGCTCATGTGGTCGAAAATTCCCAACGGAAGCTGCGTAATTGAATTGTGAGACAAATTTAACGTTTGGACACTGTTGAGATTGTCCAGGATGCCCGGTTTGATTACTGTCAGGCGATTTGAAGAAATATCTAGCGTTTTTAGGGACGGCAAGCCCTCGAAGGATTCCTCCTGTATGGACACTAAATTACAGTTCACTAATGAAATGAACTGCGCATCTGCATCATCTGATACAACTCCACGTTGCAATGCATTATTTTCAGAGTCTGCGAAACACATCACGTTTGAAAGAGCTCGTTTACACATAAATTCACTTTCACATAGTTGAAAAATCAACAAAAAAGAGAATAATTTTAACATTTTTAAGGTTTTTACTTTGATATCACTGTTTTTACATTGAATGTACAGATTTGAATGTTGAAACGACACGCATCAAAATCACAACTTCATGTGTTGTACAGTTCATTGCAACACTATTCCAAGAACTGTGATGGTACACAGTACAGATAAAATAACAAAACATGTTTTTGTAAAAATCAAAACAGGTTTTCCGTTGACTCAACCCGTATCAGAGGTTCATAATTTATTAATAGATTTTTATCAATAATAAATGTAACTTCCTCTTGATAAACTTATCATATAGGTGAAAGACAGTGTTTTTTTAGTAGTGTCAGTAATAAAGCAGACTAATATGCTTCGCATCATCTCAATTGAATCTCATTAAAATATTGCAATTCAACGCTTGCTTTATTATTTATTTTGTATTAAATTAATTTTATTTTCAATTAATAACCGAATCATAGATCTAATAAGTAAATTGGAAGTCGGTTATAACGCGGGTTTCTGGGGGGCGTATCTGACCTACACTTTATGATAATTGCTGTATAAATGAATTGTCCTAAATTACAATTTTTTCAATGAAAAACAACACGTTTTTAAATTGTTTTTATACATTTTTATGAAATATAAATAAAAATCAATTTTGTTCACATAATTCATGGAATATAACAATTCTTTCAAGATAAATATTTAAATGTAATGAACTAGGAGTAATTTCTGTTAACTATCACATACATTTAAGAACAAAAATATAATGATTCTTAAGAATTTGAACACATAATAATCACTTTTTAACTGTCAACGATAATAAATTATTTTAGTAAAAATTACATTCTTTATTCTTTTAAGATCTATTTTAATATACCTTGCCATGCTTGTATGTGTTTTTTACACTAGGCGCCTTTAAACAAAAATGGCACAAAGAGTACCTGCAGTATATTCAAATGTGTGTTATAAAAGACGCATTATAACTGTCATTACTGTATTATTTGTTACATCAAAAAAAATATATATTTGATTAGCAATATATTGACAATTATTATAAAATTACTTTGTGTATTATTAATTGACATGGTGGTTACTTTGTGGTGTAACATGATTATTTTCTTTTTCATAACTAAACTTTGTATTACACAAAAGTTGAGTTATTGTCACTACTATTATGAGAGGGACTGCACCGCTCGAAGCTGTAGTAGTGACAATAAACCAACGTGTGTGTAGTACAAAGTTTAGTTGTGAAAATCCTTATTATATATTGTTAAAATAATTGCAAATTGTGTATTCAAATGATTATATATTATAAATACACAGTTATTTTATATTGATAATGAATTGTAAGTCTCATGAATGATAAGATATTTTTACTGGTGAATATAGAATTTGCTTAGTGTCTTTAACTCCTTGCCACATAAAAAAATAATTTATTTTTACAAATAAACAGAATGGTAGCATTTTCCGATTTGTAGGAGAAAAATAATGTTGAATACCTCTGGTTGCTTTGGCGTATGTGTAAATACTTTACCACAGAGTGGGAGATTGCCACTCCTTCATCTTTTCTCTCTTTGCTAAATGATTGTCATCAAATAATCATTTTTGAAAGTCAGATCTGGTACTGTGATATGATGGAATCTTCCTTCTTATACAAACATGTTTATTTATCTTTTCATGAAACCTGTAGTAAAGTATTGAAGTAAGAACTTTTACAAACAAAATTGTCTTAACCCATTCTACCTTGACAGTACTTGAGTCTCTTGTGTCAATTCTCTGATGATACTACTAAGTTTACATAAATAATAGTCTATTTGATTTATTTAGACTACTAACATCAGTTATTTTTTTGTTATGTCTACACTGCGGCAGGTAAAATGTCAGGTTGCACATTGTTACAAGGTTAGGGTTGACGCGCTTGTATTCCTTGTGATTATTAATAGTTATTTTAAGCTAATTTTGTTTTCTTAAATTTTCAACTTAACTTTTGATTATAATTTTAAATTACTTTTCACAAGAAAATTTCAAAAAATTATTCTTTCAATGTTTTAGAATATTTCTTTCCTATGTTTTGTACTATGCTATATTTTTTGCGTACATCATATAAGGTCTGACTGTACTTAGAAGTACCATAAATTATAATCAATAACATTTATATACCTAGAATTTTTTTTTTTTAATTTTTCATCACAATTTGCTTATTTTACGTTTAAAGAACACTACAAAAAATATACAGTTGCTGGGCACCTAAATTTAATAATTCGGGGTAGAAAAGGTTCAATTGCTAATCATTACGTAAATGTTAAAAAAAATTATTTATATTTTTATAACTTCACATCCTCACAAGTATGCATATGCAAAACACAATTCTTCAGTTTCCGGCCACCGGCCACGGCAAACAATTTCATTAACATTAATTCAAAAGCCTTTGTTTTCCAATTTTGATATTGTATGTGACAATTTGATACATATTTACCTCAATGTTTTTGCTTATACGCATCCCTTCCATCACCATTTTTAATATTATGTAATTTGCAATGAGTTCCATTCATACTGTTAATTTCAAAATTCTATATTCAGTAGATAACTTGTATAAAAATATTATATTTGAGAGAATTAATTAATTAACAAATATACGAGAATGGTTTGATATTAAAGAAAACAATTAGAGTTTTGTAATGTACTTTATTTTTCGACAGTCTCTGCATCTGCGTTTGCGCGAGCACCCATATTGTGCAAAGTTTTTTCATGTGCAATTCATCATGCAAAATGAAGTGAATCCGTTCAGTTGAGATACCTGTGGCGTCTGTTAACTCGCGCACTTTTACTCGTCTGTCAGCTAAAACCAAATCACGGACTTTATCAATGATTTTGGGTGTCACAGCTGATTTTGGGGCTCCAGGACGTGGTGCATCTTTAATGCTTGTCCTATCACGCTTAAATTCATTTACCCAAAGTCAAACAGTTTCGTAGGAAGGACATGAGTCACCCAATGTAGGTAAAATTCTCTCGTGAATTTCCTTCGCTGTTTTCCCTTCCAGAAATAAGAATTAAATCACACCATGAATTTTCACTGTTACTCAATATACTTCTGTTTAAGCTACTGTCAAAATGACTTGGAAACCATAGATTATTTTATCATAAAAAGGAAACTTTATGACTACATATACAGATGACGTTAGCGCCATCTAATAGTATAGGAACCAAGTTAATTATCAAACCACCCTCGTATATCCTAATGAAGATAAAGTGGTATCAAAACCTGTCGACATCAAAATAATCGCCGTGGTTAATACAAAGTTATTTGTAAATAATTCTGTCTAATCATAAATGCTAAAAACATTTTGTAAAGTAGAATAAATCTGAATTTATAAAATCTGCCAGTTCTTACATACGGAAGCGAGACCTGAACATTTACATCAAATACAACACAGAAGCTCCAGATGACACAAGGTATGGAGGGATGTATGCCGGATTACCCTAGAAGAGACTGAGAACGTAATAAGTGATGAATACGCAAACAAGCGAAAGTTAAAGACCTTATCAAGAAATACGAAAATTTTAAAATGTGAAATGAGAATAATCAGAATAACAAATGATCGTTGGATGAATCAAATACCCTAGTGGTACCCAGTTGAATTGATGGGATTCATTACCATTCCACAGTATTATAAATATGCAGTCAGTTAACATTTACTCACCTCACCTCTTCAATAGATTCCTAGCTCTTTCCTTATGGCCCTGAGTTGATTTTTTTTAGTGAGAGCCAATTTTAGTATGTTGTCATTATTTATTTCTAAATACGAAGCGAGACCGTTCGAGAAAGGCCAGGCTGCACTGCCCAGCGGGTATGACACACATGCACCACAGGTGTGCACCAACACATACACTAGAGGAGGCGGTCTACAAAACAATCTGCGACCAATACCGGATGCACATCCCGACTCTCACCTTCTACTAACCGTGCATCATCTTTCCCCGATGAGAATAAACAAATTTGGATAAGAATGGTTTTTACTTGAACACAACCAACCTTCCCACAGTCTCATAAGACATTTATAGTGAAGACATTTGAGAGTGAAAAATTGTATAAAAATATGTAAATATTTTGTAACTACATTTATTACACATTATTTTCCTGAAGATCATAGATCCCAGCAACTGATCAAAATTTCTATGGTGTTCACTGTATGGGCAGTTTTTTTATTTACAAATGAATTCCATTCCTGAGGTCATTTGTTATATATTTTTGTTCTTTATTTGTCAAAATACTTAATACCAAACATTCGTAAATCGAGAACTACCTGTAATACAAACTTATATCAGGGGGGAAATGGAATGTCCAGAGGGAGGGATAGTGCCGATATTGTGCACAGAATCATAAAGAACGGATAGTATTTTGTTAATTTAGGATGGATGGCATTTATATTGGAGGACGGGGATAGGATCGCCAGGGGGGGATGAATATGTTTTACGCAAGGTCCTAAAGTATAACTATGCAAAATTTGAAATGGATGGCATGTAGAAAGGTCTTTTTGTGTAAATTTGATTTAATTATTTTAGCCACACATTGGGCCAGCAGTGTAATGTTATGAGTAAAAGTGTAAAAGACTTTCACTTGGTTTAAATAAGTGTAAGCAAAGAAGTAATATTTACTTTAGAAACAATTCTTTGACATACGCTGTCGGTGGTAGTCTCCTGGGAACTACGGTCTAAAAGTCAAATGCTTGTTTGTGGGAGAGATATTTGGCATATTTTAAAACAACAGACTTTGACTAATCTAGATCTTGACTCAACTGAGAAAATTATTACAAACGTGGCGGCTCGCGCGCATCGTCATTTCTTGATATTGCACCATCCCACACGTACAAAGTGGAAAAATTCGAGGAAGGCCGGACTGCGCCGTCCGGCGGGCATGACATATGTGCACCAATACCAGCAGCAGAGGAGGCGGTCGGCGAAACACTCGGCACCAGGTACCCGAACCGACCGAACCGCAAATGCACATCCCGACTCTCACCTTTCACTAACCTGCATCGTTTTTCCATAACCTTTATGTATTCTGTGTTGTTTCTTGCTCTCGGTGGCTTCTCCCTGATGAGAATAAACGTGTTCGGATAAAAATGGTTTTCACCCGAACACCAACCAACCTTCCCACACAAATATGTTTGTATGAGAACCGCGCAAATTTAATATTACAAGGATTTCGGAAATATTTAAATATGTGAATCTCTAGATTATAATTATCTCATTACAGGCATTAAATTTTATTTATAACATTTATATCAGGGGGAGAAGAAATGGTGCCTTTGTTTTGCACAGGGTTCTAAAAAATAAGTATGCAAAATTTCGTTAAAATCGCTCAAAGGGTAAAGAACAGACGAACAAACATTGAGTTTTATATATACATATACATGAAATTAACAATCTAGACATCTCACGAAACATTTATTAAAATTTCATCTATTCCTAGAATGAATAATGGAAAATATGATTATCATAAATGTTATCAGGGTCACTAAATTATTAAACAAATTAGACGTATTGGCCATTTAACGAAAACAACCATATTGTTTTTGTAATGAATATACTTATTTATAACATTGATAAGAAATTAGCACACCAATCAATTAATTGCCAGAATGTATATGCAGAAAATTGCTTGAACTCCGTTATTTCTTAACAAAACAATCAATACAATTTTTCTCAATTAAATACAGGTAGAAGATAAGAACTTAGCATATTTTAATTAAAAAATAGGTTTTTAATAATTCACAATAAACTGTTTAAATTATGTTATTGAAAAGCAATTGGATGGTTTCTTTCTTTAAAAAGTTTATCAAAAATGTATCATTTTTATGAATTAATTTTTTATATGAGTAGTATTAGCTAGATAAAACACATATCTGAAAGCGTAATGTTTTCTTGTTTCAATGATACTATGATATTATGTATTTAATCTACAGGTTATATCAACATTTTTTATTAATCTTTGACATTTTTCATTATTGAATGGTTCAATTTCAATTTCTGAAAGTTTCCGGAAAGTGTTGAATAAAAGTAAAAATTAAAGCATAATCAAATGATGTGATTTTTTTAACGCATTTGCTATGTAATGTGATGAAAAAACATATATGTGTCATTTTATTTTAATTAGGTGTGTATCCATAGGCCTCTGAGACATGCATGTAGCGATAAAGGTCAATCCGTATTGATCAGTTCATTATTCTCTTCATATAACTGTAATTACAATGTTTAAATGAATGACTCATTGCTAAGTGTGTATTAATCTTTACTAGCTCACTTTTAGCATGTCTCTTTTGGTGGATTTTGCGCACTACACTATATATTTTACTTGATATGTACATACTTCACACACTTCTTTATTCACTTTACAATAACTCATAATTATCTAAGAACATCACTGTACAATGTACTTATTATTTACATTAAAACTTAATTTACATTACTAGTTTTATTTTATAATGCTTATTATAAAAACTTTTACCTAACACAAGCAGACGATAATCACTATACAATATTATTTTTATGTTAAAAATTCATTCAACTAGTATGAGTGTTGTCATAGGAAGCCTGTGGACTGAGTGGAATACTTTTCTACGTTTGTGAACTTGTTTTATCTGACTGACCCAAAACTCCGTCATTCACAAAAAAACCACATCATCATGATTTAATCAGTGGCAGCTCATACAAAATAAATACATCTTAAATAATTGTACTTAACAAAGTAATTCTTAGTTTTTTAAGAAATTTGTTTTATTTAATGCACTTTCGCTTCAGCAACTTTGCTTAGCTCCTGGAAAATTAATTTTAATTTTATAATGTACAAAAATAGCACAATTATCTTTTACCTATCGGTATAGAAACAATGGAGTCACTTGAATTTTTTCCGTAATACTTTGAGATAAAATATTTTTCATTTTTTTTCATGTAATTTCAACAATGAAATACAAAATTAATTTACAGAACAATCTGCATACACCCATCCCTCGATTTACGCGGTATCCGTTTTACGCAGTTTCAGTTTTATGCAGTTTTTAATACAGATGCAGGATTAATACAGAAAACCTTCTGTTGGATATAATCTGATGATAGTGGTAATTTCGAGCCAACCCAAAAGAAAAAATGGTTTCATTAGAATATAAGGATATTCTAATGAATAATAAAATTACAATTCTGTTTTAAATTATGTACGTGTTATAAATTTATTTTGAATTAATAAAACTACATATTTTATAAAAAAAAAAATTTCTCTTATGTTGATATACATACATCTTTCGTATGTACTCGCTTTATGTGTTTTTTGGAACCTATCTTCCATTTTTGTATATATTATATGCCTCGATTTCTGCGGTTTCGCTTTACGCGGATTTTCCTCAACCAATTATGCTACACCGAACAGTAAGTTGACAACAAATTTTCCAACTTGTATGTTGCACTTTGAAATTGATACATCTGCCGTTCCAGTATTTGAAAGCCATCTTCTTTATATTTATGAAATCTCAAACACCTTTGAGTAAACTCTAACAAGAGACGCCAGAATTAATAGATAATTCATTTTTATTAAGTTTTGGAAACATTAATACAACTTATATATTGTTTGTGCCTTCGTAGATCTACAGAAAGCATATGATAGAGTTATAAGAGAAAAGTTATGGAAAGTACTCTGTGATTACGGGGTGAATAGTAAACTTATACGCGCAATCGCATCCCTATACGAAAGAAGTTCTGCGTGTGTAAGAATCAATGGAGCACTCACACCATGGTTTGACATTACAAAGGGTGTCAAGCAGGGTTGTGTAATGTCTCCACGGCTGTTCAACTTGTATATGGATAAATGTGTGAAAGAACTAAAATGTATGAATGTAGGAGCAAAAATGGGCGATTTGATTGTATGCTGTTTATTGTACGCTGATGATGCAGTACTAATGGCGAATAATGAACAAGAACTACAGAATCTGGTGAGTAGAATGTACGATGTATGCAAGGAAAGCGACCTCATGATGAATGTTAACAAGTCGAAAGTGATGGTATTCGAGAAGGAGGAAAGCAAGACACCATGCAAAATACTTGTAGGTAATGAATGTTTGGAACAAGTAGATGAGTTTGTATATTTGGGAAGTATGTTTGATAGAAACGGAAAGGCTGAGAATGATATCGAAAGGAGGGTGACTGCAGGAAATAAAGTAAACGGCGCTTTGAATGGAATTACATCTAACGGGAATTTGTCAACCGAGGCAAGACTAGCGGTGCACAATGGAATCCTGGTACCGACACTGATGTATGGAAGTGAGGCCTGGAGCTGGCAGAAAAGGAACGAAAGTAGACTGAATGCAGTGGAAATGAGATCACTTAGAAGTATTTGTGGCAAATCTATTTATGACAGAGTAAAGAATGAAGAAATAAGAAGCTGATGTTAGTATAGTGAGTAAGATTAAGAAAGGATCACTTAGGTGGTTTGGTCATATGGAAAGGATGAATGAGGAGAGAATGGTAAGAAAGATATATGACGCAAGTGTTGATGGAACCAGAAATAGAGGACGTCCGCGGAAGACTTGACACGACCAGGTAAACCAGATAATGGAGGATGGTTCTGTTAGAAGCCTCAATAATCGGCGAGCTTGTATGACAAGATGTATGAATGTGGATGAGGCGAGAATTGTCTGTCAGAATAGAAAAGTGTGGCGCTATATCCTCTCTGCCTACCCCCACGGGGAAACGGCGTGATGTAAGTTAGTTATATATTGTTAAGGAGAAAACATTCTTATCGTGAAGTTGTAATTTTTCAGAACATAGATCTGTGATATTTTTAATACAAATTAATTGTATTAATTATGAAGATATACGTATAAAATCAATTATCAATTAATTCTGGCATATTCTATCAGATTTTACTCAAAAGTGTTTGAGATTCCGTAAATATAAAGAAGATGGGTTTCAAATAATGAAACAATAGATGTATCAATTTGAAAGTTTGAAAATTTATCATCAACTTAGTGTGTTGGTGTAGCATAATCGATTAATGCATTTCCTCAGGTAGGAAGACATCCAGGTTCAAATCCCGGTAGCAATAACAATATTTTTTCGATAAATTGATTTTATATGTATGTCTTTCTAATTAACACATTTATTTTGTATTAAAAATATCACAGACCTATGTTCTGAAAAATTACAACTTCACAATAAGAATGTTTATTCATTTTTTTGAAATTTTATAAAAGTTGTAAAATTTTTGTATTGTAACATTCGAAAATACGCGTGAAGACCGAAGGCGACATCTTCTGGAGCGAGCAGGCGCGACCGGTAGAGCGAGGTCGGAGGAAGGTAGAGGGGGACTTCGTAGCGAGCGCTCGAGCTGGGCGGGCATGTGGGCGGAGGCCAAGCGGCGCTCCGCCAAGATCTGAGTATCGGTGTAAAATATCGAGAAATGGCGACGAACGGCAGGACAAGAGATATTTGACCCTTGTTCTGTCCGTGTGTGTCAAGGAAGGAAGGACTCTCCGCGGAAACAAGCGGGAGGCTGCGAGCGTGAATGGAAGCGAAGCGAGCATGGTCCACGTCTTGACGTCAAGATTGGTCCACTGGAAACCTCCAGAAGACGAGATAATGCTTTGGTCCGGCCACGGAAAGATCTGGAACCTTCTACGTGTAACAACGACGAATTTCTCCTGTTTAGTGAATAAATTGTAAATTATGTGACTAAAGTGTTATTATTGTCTGAGACCTCCCCCACACATCTGAGATAGGCATTCCGACACCAACCCTTATGTACTCACAGACTGAGTCTAACTGAACGAACCAAGGACTGTGAACATTCGGAGAATTTTACTTTGGAGTGATTGAAGGGAGCGGATGCACCTAACCCGTGCCCCAAATGATCGGACGAATGAGGGCTTTATAAACTAGGAGTTTATTATTTCGGGAGAGGGTGCAATTACACTTCAGGAGGGGGTAGAGTGCACCGTAGCTTTTATTTGCCTTTGTAAGGATATTCTTTATATGGGTTGTCCAGGAATATTTATTTTGGAATGTGACTCCAAGGTAGCAGACGAATTATGGAGAGTGACCACCCCTCTGGGGGTAGCATACATCTTATTTTTGGAAGATAAGATTGCCTCTGATTTAGAGGAATTCAAGTTAAAACGCCAACAGTCGAATCACTCTTGGAGTTTATTTATATTTGATTGAAGTCTGGGGGTGACTTTTAAAGGGGTTCGGTTCTGGACAAGTATCACAAGGCGGTATCATCAGCATATATGGCGGTGTAGGAATGCTGGAAGTTATCGTCGTTAAGGGGTGGGATGCCATGGGTGTAAATGTTGAATAAAGCAGGGGATATTATAGAGCCTTGCGAGACTCTTGATGTCATGTAATGGGTTGTAGAGAAGGTGTTTCCGATTTTGACTTGAAAAGAGCGATCAGAAAGGAAAGCGCTTGTATAACGAGGAAAATCTTCTGGAACAAGACTCGAACCCTCATGCTAATCAAGTATCTTACCATTAGACCAACAAGGATAGATTATTTAAATATTTTTATCACTCTGTAGATACTAATTTGAACCATACAAGACTTTAAATGTAACAAATAATATATTGTAAATTAAGTATTTATTAAATTGTCTGAATAAGTACAAAATTATGATAAATATGTTTCAATTGAAAACAAAAAATTGGGAATGTACTTAAATTATTTTTTTGTAATTGCCACCACTGCTTTTTCGAGAGAACTTAATCAAAATCATGGTACTGCTTTATTTTATCTTTATTTAAAACAATAATAAACCGAACGCAATTAGGATGATGTAATTCTTTTCACTCTCATATTTAAGCGTGTTTTTCTTTGTTCTTCATCAGTCTTTTCTACAGCATAGTGAAGACAGTTCCTAGTCACTATTGTACAAAGATTTAAATTTATTTGATTACAATTACTGATCGTAAATTCTAACAATGGCCGACACAGTGTTTTACAGTAGATCTCAAGGTATATCAGCATCCGGTGTTGCAGATCAATATGCTGATGGAAAAGCAGCCAAGGTTTGGAAAATATTTATGGGAGACAGGAATTCCAGAACACAAAACTATAAGAACTTTTTAATAGGTCTTCTGAAGGAAAGAGGGTGCCATAGAATTTTAGATATTGCTTGCGGCACAGGGTAAGATTATATTTACATACAATGTATACATATTTTATGTGTTCTGTAAAATAAAAAGATTAAAGTTCAATATATTTTGTTATGGTATTAGCTATCAAACAATTTAGTCCCTTTTATTAATGTTATACAGTAATAAATTAATATTGTACAAAAAAATTAATTTTCCTAATCAGAATATGAGTATTACACATTTGTTCAAATGTAATTTTATTTTTTATTTTAGAGTTGACTCAATGATGTTGCTAGAAGCAGGGTTTGATGTAACATCAGTCGATGCTTCAGACAAAATGTTGAAGTATGCTCTGAAGTCCAGGTGGAATCGGCGAAATGATCCACGATTTGAACAATGGAGTAAGGAAACATTAGTCTTTGTCTGTGAATGAATTTGAAAAAGGCTCTTAATACTTAAACTAATCTTAATTCTCTTAAAATAAATAGTTCCTAAAAGATATCTCTGACTTTGTTAACCACATAAAAATTGTATTGTTCAGACAATATAAAATATTTAACCATCTGTATATAACCTTTCTGTGTAATAATTCATATAATTTCTTATATCACTCAATCACATAATATGTAGTAGGACTAAATCATCTACGGCGTTTTTGTCTTAACCACATCTTATTATTACAAATAAATTATAAAATGCACTAATTCCAAAAATTTAATATGTAAAAAATGATGAGCAAATTGAATTAGAAAATTATTGCTCCTAGGTGAAAAAAATAATTCAACGCTACATCAAAGTTAATGTCTTTTTGTTTCATCTTTTAGTCATTGAAGAGGCAAACTGGGTAACTCTTTACGAGGACGTGAAAGATCTCTTGAAAGGAGGGTTTGACGCTGTGATCTGCTTAGGAAACTCCTTCGCCCATCTGCTGGATTCCTTCGGTGATCAAAGGGAACAACGTCATGCCATAGCTAACTTTGAAAAATGCCTGAAACCGGGAGGTCTTTTGATGATAGACCATAGGAATTTTGACTTCATTACCAACAGTGGAGCCACTCCAACGAAGTGTATCTATTACAATGTAAGATAAAGCAGAATTGTTTCCATGGAGAGCATTATCTAAACTTATTTTCATTATTTTTCAATATTAATTTTAAAGAGTTTTATTAACGTTCAAAAATCTAATAACAAATACACAATCAGCTTGACCTTATGTACATTTGGCTTAATCTTTTTTTATTTAGTTTAATTAGGCTTAATCTTTTTTTATTTTATTTAGATTAATATCTATAATAATTTGCTCAGATTTTGTCAGAAAGCATTTAGTCGTCATATAATTATTTAAAAAATTGTAATAACACAAGTAAGTCAAACCTTGACTGAAGAAAACTTGCAATTAAAAAAATAAATTATATCAAGATGATTGATTGTCCATTTTAAAAAATATACTTTCAAATTCATACAATAATTATAAATTAAATTATATAATTACAAAATATAATTAAATTTTTTTTATCAATAATTTTCAAATTACTGAAAGTAAATAAATGAATATTAATGTAATTACTATCACTAAATATCAAAATATTATATTGATTGATTTGACGAATCGAGACAAATCCAGTAATAGCAATTAGAAACTGAACAATGATAACCTTTGACATATTTTTGGTTCAACAACTTTGTTGTTAATTATCCGCTATCGTCTCATACCTTTTATTGATAACAGTTTTTCATTAGTTCACATAAAAATATGTGTTCTTAGAATACTTTCATTTATTCAGGATACATGGATGTAATAAAGAAAATTCCTGGATAATCGCAATCCCAGTCAACCAAGAAAACATTTTTAAACTTCAGATTTCTTAGAAATCTTCAATATTGTGATATACAAGTGTATTTTTGGTATACTTATTTAATTTACCGAATGAAAGAGGAATAGTTAATAGGTCACCTATGCCAGAAACAGGGATCATTAATTATTATAACTATGTGATATCTATTTCAGTGTTTTTTAAGATGTGTATTTTAAATTTTCAGAGTCTTCACACAATTGATATTAAAACATCTGTATTAATGGTTAGTGGAGTAAATCGATTGGTAACTTTGGATTATGCCATTGACACATCTTCTCTAGAAAATGATAACAATACTACTGAAAATAACAGTGTCAGGTAATACATTTTAACTAGTTTTACATATTTTTGTTCATATTTTTAATTTCTTACAACTAGACTGCACTTTCCATACATCAAATATTTTAAAATTGTAATGATTAACAATTGAAAACATGACAATTAAAATAATAATCTGATTCATTTACATTAATTAATTACTCTGTTATTGACTAAGATTTCTTTATAAAATTGATTAAGATTATCAATATTATATGCGTGACAAATATATTAAAAATTAAGTGCATTATATATTTATTTTATTTTACTTGTTAATAAGTATTTTTTATATACAAAATATTTTAATAAATCTAGCTTTGGAGAGTGATTGAAAAAATTGTCTGTTACGAATTGTTTACATTAAAAAAGTCAAGCTCAAAGACTTCTCTAGATTAGTTAATTTGGAATTATGTATTAGTCTATCACATGGTAACTCATTTTAATAACTTTTTGATACAAAGAAGGCATTAATGTTGATGTCACTTTACTACTATTTATAAAATATGTGCAATTATTTATAAATTTGAACTAATTAAAAATGTTTTTTTTTCAGCGAATTCAGACTCTCGTATTATCCCCACAAAATTGATCATTTTAAAGAAATGCTTTATGAAGCCTTCGGTGAAAATGCAAAAATTACAACTTACGGTGACTTTAAGAATCTGAGTGATGTGGAGAATCCAGCGTTTTATATTCACGTTGTAGCAAAACGACTTTTTTAATATGTTTATTAGATGTGTATAGTTATTTATTCATATGTAGGTGTAAAATATTGTAGAAATATCACCATGTATTTAACGTTGATTAATTGAAAACATATGTTTTAATCCGATTGATTGTGGGTCTCAACTATTTTGTACATTAATAATGAAGATATTTTTACTAAAATAGTTATTTATATCATTCTCTATCATTATGTATGCATCATATAGAATCATTAATTGTATTTTATTAAAGAGCTCAAATAAATTGTATTTTTATACTCAGTGTTTTTTTTACTTACACTAGCCTATTTGATTTTATTTCATAGATATTTTCATTACAGATATTAACATAAATAAATCGAACTCCCGACCACTGGATCACTAGGCGCGTGTCTTAACCACTAGACTTTGTTATTTATTTTAAAATAATGAAAAAATATAATATGCTTCTTCAAAAATTTGACTTGATACTTTAATTAAATACACTCAACTCATATCACAAAAACGTGTTTATAGTTTATGTTTTGCGACCATCTCATTTGAAAAAAGTCTGACATTGTTTGCTTTGCAACTTAACGCATTAAACTTATTTATAACATTCAAATAAAGTGTCACATTCCCGCTTTAGGCGCACAAAGTCTGATCATGGTACTCTTTCAATAATTTTTCATTTTATTTCCAAACAGCACCTTTCTGTTTTTTTAACACTTTCATCTTCATTGCTTGAATTTGGACTTAATACACATAACATATATTATGTTATTTTTATTCAAAGTTAGATCAGATATAAATTTACCAATTTGATCTCATTATCATATTTTAGAACTTAGCATGGACCCTCATTGTAATTAACCCATGTTCATTAAATCTGTGTTAAGCGAGTTGTACATATGGATGCTCTTTACCTATGGAGATGAGGTAAAGAGCATTAATAATCAGACGTGCCTTTATTGAAGTAATTTTCCTGGCAACTAAAATGTTCATTTTTATTTAATAGGTTGGTATCTATACTTAAAATATGACAAACAAGTAATAAATAAACTGAACTATTTAATTTATTGGATATGTTCCGTACAGGAAACAAGAATGTAGACAAGAGTGGTTCACCAATCTCAGCTTCTCTCAACCGGCAATGATGATGATGATAATGAGGTCGAAAGAAATGAAACACAAAAGAGGTTCAATATAAGCACACTACGGAGGCAAAATCGAGAATGGCTTCTGCCAGCAGAATACTCTGTTTTTATTCAAATTCATTACAATACATGTAGTTATATTTACAAGTACCTTTACCATTTACAAGTACGGCGACAGGCCACTGCTTGGGACGTTTTACTAAGACATTTTTGTTTTCCTAATATTTATCCCACAGGTTTTTTGGCGACTCGCTGATGCTTACACTTTTAAATTATTAACACGTGTCTTATAATATCAATTATTATGGCGCCTCCTCGGTGAGTAATTCTATGCAATACAGGATATTACATTATATTTATGTATGTATTAGATACTTATGATGAAATGTGACCAGAGTTACATATGTTGAGAAAAAGTAAATTGATTTTTTACAATGAATAGCAAAATCATATTTTAATTTGATAAAATTCTGAGCTATCTGCCGTGTGTCTCCGACCTCTCTAGCTTAAGTTTCAACCTCGGCCAGAGAAGTCAGAAACAGACAGCAAAAGTACTCTGCACAGCTCCATTCGAACTTTCAAACTTTTTTAACAAATTTACTTTGAGACGATTAATTCATTCTGAATAAATTATTTTGTTAAATGTGTAGAGATTTTTTATTTCAGTGAATAGAATTTGTGTATGTCAAAGTTTGCAAATGTGCATCATGTGGTAGAATTTCTGCCATCATAAATCGTTTTAAATTAAATGCATTCAAATAAAGAATTTAATTTGCAAATCCATAGAGAAAAACTGTTTTATATTAAGAATAACTACTCATTAAATTTTTTTTCTTCATTTGTAAATGAACCTTCGAATCCAACTCTTTGTCTGAACTCTAAAAACAGTCCAGTCAATTAAAAATTAAAGCTCAATGGCTTAATTTTAAAACATTTAACAGTAAAGTTTCTAACATGAATACATACTAAAGTATTATCCTTGAATTATGCATAAAATTTTCATGATTCCCTAAGAGGAAGGTTATCAAACTAATTAAATTTTATTAAACAAATAGGACATATGAGACATTGGATAGAAACAAAAATTTTTAAAGTGAATGTTTATGTAAAATTTATGATGTTGATAGGAGATTTTCACTTCAATTAATTACTGCTCAAATGCATATTCAGAAAATCATTTGAACTTGGTTATTTCACAATGAAGTACCAATTATTTATATAATTTAAAGCAATTAAAAATACAGGTAATGAATGCAGTTTTATGTATTTTTTAAATTTCACAAATTACTTATGTCACATTAGGCTCATACACATTTTTTACTCCATTCGTTAGGAAATGTATAATAATTAAACTTGAAGAAATGAAAGCACAATAATGATTATTAAATATGTTTTTCTATGTAATGTGGTATCGATTCAATCAAATAAAAAAACATCTCATAATTTCTAAGAGTTTTATTAAAAAGTCAGCTTTCTTTCTCATTTTTGTTTATTTATTTTAGTAATATTGGTCCACATAGTATATTTACAATATCTTGAACCATATAATATAACATAGCATACATAACAACAGTGTATAGTATACATGTTTGTGAATATGTTTAGGTAAAATTTGTTGAAGTTTACACGCGGAACATATATATACATTTTTTGCACATAATTACAGTAATCTTCTTCTTTTTGGAGTTTAAAGACACCTGCTCTGAATAATAACTGTGTGATAATAATGAAACAGTCTGCAATGCATCTTCTACTTACACTGTGGTGGACTCAATCAACACTATTCTTATTTTCAGATCCAATCACTAGTACACTAATTTAATTTATTCAGTGTTAAACATAGGCACTTATATACATATATACACTGTAAATACATTCTTCACACCACATGAGATAATGAGTAATCACTCGAGATTATTTAAAAAATATTAATAAAACTTAATTCACACGACTAGCATGAGTGTCGTCATAGGAAGCCTGTGCGTGGAATTTCCTTTATTTAGGAACTTATTTTATGAATGAAATGAATGTCGGAATGACTTTTGACCTAAAACTGCATAACACCGCAATATTCAACGAGATTTTATCTTCATTATTTTATCAAAGCACATGAAATGCCGTCATATGCGCTTTCCATTTTATCTTAGCTGTTATTTGATTGTTGTGAGAAGAGAAAATTTTTTAAAATGTACGATAATTCTGTTGCATTTAAGCTTGCCACCTTATGGCTTAATTAGCAATAATTGAAAATAGCTTTATTTCTGTGACATATGATAATAGATATATAATGCAGCTTATAATGAACTTGGATTGAAGAATTGTTTTTTTACATCAGATGTGTAGGAAGCTTGGTTGTGTTCAAGTGAAACCATTCTTATATACGTTTGTTTATTCTCATCAGTGAGAAGCCAACGATACAAGATTAATTGGAGAACAGAGTCGGGAAGAGTCCGCGGTCCGGTCGGTTCGGGTACTGGGCGCAGACTGCCTCCTCTGGTGCACGTGTACGGTGCACGCTGGGCGAGTCACACATGCACTACACGTGCTTGGCCTCTCTCATATGTTCTCGCTTTTTTCGCATGGGATGGCGTATACTGAAAAATACGGAAGCAAGGAACATCTGGATGATGCGCGCGGGCCACCACATCACTCCCTCACCAGCAGCTTCCTTGATGAATTAAATGGGAGTGAGGAATGCTGCGATATTGGTCGTCCCGAGTTTACCCGAGGTGAGTTGCGTACCGCAGTAGTGCTTGGTTCACCTCCTGCCATTTTTATTGTGCCCAGATGTTTATTATTCCTAGACTTCATTTACATATCTAAACGATCAGGGAATCTGATGTGTCTGCCCGAACGTGTAGTGTTCTTGGTCTGATCTGGTGGGTTGGAGGCCTTTGGTATTGTCTGTTGGGGTGTCGTGGAGGCTTCTACAGTCACTAATGCTGGTTTAAGGCAGTCGATGCTGACCGTCATGTCTTTCCCCTTCACGCGTATGGTGTAAATCCTCTCACCTCGGCGAATGACTTTATGAGGACCACTGTACGGTTGTTGAAGTGGGCTCTTGATAGTATCATCCCTTAGAAAGACGTGTGTGGTCGTAGGGAGATCCTTGAAGATGAACTGGCGCTTTTCGCCATGCTGGGTGCCGTCTACTGGTCGTAGAGTGTAAAATGCTGCCATAGTTCTTTCAAGAATTTCCCATGATTGTCGTCGACTGCCAGTCGTGTTGTGGAATTCTCCTAGCAGGCGAAGTGGTTCCCCGTAGATCAACTCAGCTGAAGTGGTAGCGAGGTCATCTCGCCAGGCTGTTCTGATCCCCATTAAGATAATGGGAAGCATTTCAGTTCAACAACTGTTTGTGGCATTTGATGGCTGCCTTCAGTTGCCGGTGGAGTCGCCCCATCATACCATTTGCTGCAGGGTGATAGGCTGTTGTATGTATTTGAGTCGTTCCTGCCAGGCGGTTTAGTTGCCTGAACTGGTACGACTCAAATTACTTACCTTGGTCCGTGGTGATGCGAAGTGGGCTCCGAACTGGGTTATTCACCCTTCATAGAAAGTTCGCGCCACTGTTTCTACCTCTTGATTCTTCATCGGGAAGATTTTGGACCATCTTGTGAAACGGTCCACACATGTGTATACGGTACCCTTCTGATACGGGAAGTACAACAATGTATATGTGAACGTGCTCAAACTTTGCTGATGGTGTGTTAGTGCCAGGAATTCGTACCTTCTTCAGTTGCAGGACCGATCCTTCCCGTAGGTAACTTTCCAACTCCTGGTCATCTACCTAATCAGCCACCAATGCTGCATAGTCCAGGGGAGTGTCAATGGATTCGACCCTGGATAGGGCGTCTGCGACAATGTTATCCTTGCCCGCTACATGGCGTATATCAGTGATGAACTGGCTGATATAGCCTAAATGTCAAAATTTCCTTGGCGAACACTCGTCTGCTTTCTGCCGAAAGGTGTATACGATCGGTTTATGATTAGTGAAGATGGTGAATGTCCTGGCTTCCACCATGTGCCTGAAGTGTTTCACGACAAGGTAGATGGCCAGGAGTTCTCTATCATAAGCGCTATATTTTCGCTCGGCGGCATTAAATTTCTTCGAGAAAAAAGCCAGCGGTTCCGAATTCCCATTGACGAGCTGATAGAGAACAGCACCAGCTGTGGGGTCCGAAGCGTCGCTAATGATGGATAACGAAGTATCGCACTTTGGATGAGCTAGCAACGTTGCCTGAGCAAAATCTTCTTTGGACATCTCAAAGGTTTCGATGGAGTCTGGTGTCCACGGAACAGGTTGTTTCCCTTTTAGACTTCCTTTCAGGAAGTCGTTGAGTGGCGCTTCCATTTCTGCGGCCCTGGATAGGAATCTTCTGTAGAAGTTTAGCACACCCAGGAACCGGCGGAGATCTTTGATAGTCTTCGACCTACCGTAGCTTCTTATAGACTCCACCTTCTCTGACAGTGGGTAAGTCCCCTCGCTGGAAACAAGGTACCCTAGGAACTTAACTTCCGGTACACCAAAGTGACATTTATTTGCGTTGATGACCACCCCGTATTCCTGTAGGCGCTGGAATAGGATTTCGAGGTGAGTCATTGGCTCTTCCTCTGATGCTGAGTCAATTAGTATGTCGTTGATGTACGCGTAGCAGAAATCAAGTCCTCGGATGACTTCGTCTATGAAGCGTTGGAAGGTTTGGGCAGCATTGCTGAGGCCAAAACTCATGAATGGGAATTCAAACAGCCCGAATGGTGTGGATATTGCCGTCTTCGAAATATCCTCTGGTACCACTGGGATTTGATTATAAGCCCATACCAGGTCGATGGTGTAGAAGATGTTGGTGCCTCTTAGTGTCTGGACATAGTCCTAGATGTGGCGAACAGGGTAACAGTCCGGGATGGTTCTGGCATTGAGGCTCCGATAGTCTTTGCACAGTCACTACTGTTTATCCTTTTTGGGCACCATATGTAACGGTGAAGCCCAACAGCTCTTTGAGGGACGAGCGATTCTGAGACGGACCATTGTCTTAAACTCCTTCTTAGCGGCCTTGGACTTCCCGGAGGCAACTGGAGGATCAGGAGTGGTCCTAATGTGGTGGGCGGTGGTATGATGGATCTCCTTCACTGTGCCATCTAAACGAGTGAGTTCTGGAAATTTCTGAAGGAGAACATAATATGGAAACGTATTGGCGACAGTTTTGGTGGAAGCAATTTCATTTGTACTTCGTCTGCCAGATGCCAAGTACATAGAAATTGTTTGGGATTCATCACTGGAGTAATCATTTGAATTTAATAATTTTTGATTACAGGATATTTTAATGCTCTAAATTTTTAATAATAAAGTTGTATCAATGTGTCCAAAATTTAATAAAAATGAATTGATAATTCTGGTGTCTGCTATCAGATTACTCAAAGGTATTTGAGATTCTGTAAAAATAAGGTATATGGCTCTTTCAAATAATGGAACGATTAAATGTATAATATCAGAAAGGTAACATATAGGTTAAAAAAGTTGTCGCTAAAAATATTGTCACTGTAGCATAGTTGCATAATGCACCTTCCCCGTTTAGAAAAGAGATGCAGGTTCGTATTCCGGTGGCGCAACAGCAATATTTTTCGATAAAATTGATTTTATATGTATGTATATCATTTTAATTAATACATTTAATTCATATTTAAAATTATCCATTGTATTTTGTACAGAGAAGATTAAACCAACCCACATTTAACGACCATGACTAGTTTTATACCATTATATTATTATTAACATTATTTTATTTTTTGTAGCAAATTCAGATTCTCCCATTACCCTCATAAAGTTGATAATTTTAAGGAAATACTTCGCGATACATTCGGTAAAGATGTGAACATCTCGACATGTGATAACTTTAAAAACCTTAGTGAAATTGAAAAATCCAGCATTTTACATACATACATGTTGCAGAGGAAAGTCTTCAATCATTATAGTTTTCATTTGCTGATGATTCAGTAGCACTCCATTTAACAAAGAACTTGCCCAATGTTACCAGTTTCTGTCTGTTTTTTAAAACCTTCCTGAAGTAGTCAATCACATTACCATTGAATCCATTTATGTTTTGGTGTAATATGGAAACATTTGGGTGCCACTTTTCGACCATATTCTGCGTTTTAGCCCAGTTAGACAGCATTGCCGTGGGGTGAAAGTGACAAATATAGAAAATATTAACGAATATGGAAACATTTCTTATATCAAAAGGTAACAAATATCGAACCAGACGAATATAGGGGCTGACAAATACAGAGGTTCCATTGTATTAGTACTACGTGGTTTATACAATTAATATTAAGAACACAATTACTCTCTTGTCCCGAATAATATTCACACTTTCATGAAAAAAACATGTGTGTTCTTTGATATTTTGAATTTAAAAAATATTAGCTTCTCTTTAAGGCAATTTTCACTTTACGGCAATGGTCTGCTCCCTAACCCAACTCAATGGCGGGCTACTGCTACTGTTTATATCGATAATATTTTCCCATGTTTCTGTAATTAAATTGTATAATTCCATTTCTTACTACGGATTACTATTAAAGCTGAGAAAGGTATCAATTATCATAAAAATATCAGTGCAAATGGATTGTAGGGTGCCAACTGTTTGGTTCCCTATATAACGTTGGCCCCAATGCATTGCATTGACACAGTTACGCCACTGAAAATAATAACAAATGTCTAAAATACCATGACTCTTTGAATTATTGTCCATGTGAACGTCGTAATTATAAATCAATTTGTACATAAAGAAATCAGATAAACAATAATACGAGACTGCTCACACAAATTTGTATTTACCTGCAGGTAATTGTAATTGCGGAGGTCAAGTATAGTCACATATTGTACATGCGACATGAAGTTTAATCGGATGTAGTTAAAGTCGTAACTATTAGTTATAAGTTACGACTAATAATAACAAAACCTCGCCACCAAAAATGAAGCTTGCCAATTTAAAGTGGGTTTGGGTATATGAATATCTACAATGAACGAATCATAATTTATAATTATACCCGCTTGGAAAATTAGATGGCATTATCTGCGAGCCCATTATTAAATATGTACACAAAAATGAATATTCTCAGATCATGGAATGCATTTGAGTTTTTGAAATTCCTCATTAAATGTACAAAAATTATCCCCCTAAGTGTCACGAACCGCAAGCCCCTTGCTAATACATTGGTAGCCCACCCCTGTTTTGGGGTGTGTTTATCACCCAGGACAGGGTTTTAGTCGTCATATGTCTCACGGTTAAAGCGTGAACATGAGTGAGGCCATACACACTGGTCAGCTAGACAAAATCTTATCGGTAGCGGAATTACCCAGAAGATTTAATATTATTGTAATATAACATTAAAATAATGACTCAACATTGTTTATATAGCGTCCTTAATCTCTGCTCTATATCATCCTTCGTGAACACGCACCATCTCATTAAAATATTTAAATATTTCATTAAAAATAATGTAGTTTTTTAGTATACTTTATACTAAAGCGCAAAGTTATATACGGTTGTCGAAAACTTATTATCATAAATCATTGTAAAATTATTATTATTACAAATTAAATTTAAAGGCTGTGATTACGAAATCAATCTCAAACACAATTTCGATCTTGATTTTTAATAATTTACACCGATTTTATAATTTAATTCTAAGGGTGTGTGTACACGGACAACACTTTTGTCTCGAAACTCGCCCAAAGGACAGAACAAAGTTGAGCGCGGAACGGACTGTTATTCATTATCTACTGTATTTTATACCCAGAACAGGAAGACTAAATTAGCACACCAATTTTCACCGCCAATCTGCGAGATGCGAGAGAAAAGTTTTAGTAACCGTACATCGATAATGTTTTATGCGTTTTCGTAACACAAGTGAGAAACGATTTTTAAAATTTTATAATTCCATTTCTTGCTATGGATTACCATTAATGCTGGGAAAAGTAAGGACACTACTAAAAATATCTATACCAAATGTATTATAGTAAAAAATAGACGTTTTTTATATAGGGGTTCCTTTTTCCATTTTGCATTGGGACCAATATTTTTTTAATTATACCTCTGCCGGTAGAGTATTTAAAGAGTGTAAGTATGTACATGTCGCGATTGCGAAAGAGCTTGCATCTCTTGCCAGCAGTCCAGTCTCGCCGAGGCATGGCGAGATAAGCCGAGCACAAGAATGTACTGCAGCTCTCGGCTTGCATCACCTATTCTCGTGTTGACATGGGTCGTCTCGTAGCCATCTCGCTTCGCCTCGTACGCCTCGCCTAGCCCCGTCTACGCTACGTTCCGGTCGAAACGCATACGAGGCGAGACGAGGTGAGGAGCCCCGGAGAGAGTGGACTGCTGGCATCTGAGAAAAGGGAAGTAGAACCAAGAAGAATAGCGAAAGCAAAAATAAAATAGGAAAGACTTTAAAAAATATAGCATTTTAACAACACTGGCATTTTCACTTTTACTCGGCTGCCGTATTTATGATTTCGGGTAAGTTCGGAAGCTCTAGGCTCCAGGTCAGGAGCGTAACTACACCAATGCGGTGCATTTGGATAAGTGGCCAAAAGGTCCGAACGTTTAGAGTACATTTGGGAGCAATAATTTTCTTAGCGCTAATACGGACTAATATTTCCATGAAATATAATAAAAATAGCTTCGTTTCTATAAAATATCTGTTTAATAACAGTGCCTTTGTAAGTGAAAAATCACTTACAAAGTGATCTGTTCTTGGACACATTCAAATATTGGTAATTTTTTTTTAATTCACTACGGCCATAAATGAAATCACGCCTAGAAAACATTACATACCCCGCTAATTTATCCGATTAGGAACCAGACCATCGCCGTAAAGTTGAAAATTGCGATTTTTTTCAGACGCGTGTGTATAAAAACACCAATTTGTTTTTTGTCATGAAAGTGTAAATATTATAAAAATCAGTTTTATTCGTAATACTTAATAAATAAAACTACATAGGTAACCATCAATATTCTTAAACTGACATACATAGTGTACTTACAAATAGGCCTTTCCTCACTTTTTTGGGGGTTAGGCCGGTGGTTAAATGAAAGAGTGATTGATGTGTGTTGATGTTTATTATGACAGTATGATAAAACAAGGAAGACAGGTATTACGGAGAGAATGAAGAGATGCAGAAAATGCGCGTGAATTATGAAATGAAGCGAGTCGGCGGTCTCGCTCGGCGCGCGTGGGCCGGCAAGACCGCCGTTGCGGAGCGATGAAACAGGAGAAAGCTCATTGGTGAGGGATCGGACCAGACCTGTAACGGCATCGATGCCGTCTGAGATGGCGGTGAATTTGAAATCCGGTCCCCTACACTTTATATTTATGAGTTTATATAATCTTTTCAGTGTAATCTTTCTATGTACTTTATGGGTTTATGTTGATAACTTTTATGGAATAGACACCACTTAAGGGACCTAGAAGGTCTAAATTTAAATTAATGCTAATAATTACATGCAACTTTCATTTTCTATTCTTTAAGAAATTATTTGCACATTTGTTTGATTTAAAGTTGCGTTTTTATTAGTTTTGATTTTGATCAGTGGGACTGACAAGGGATCCCTAACTTCTAAACTGGTTCAGGGAAAGGATAGCTCCCCCTTCCAGCTGTCCTCTTATTGTCTTATATTCTTGTTACGCCGCTGCTCCGCGTTTATTAATATTGATAGTTTAATCTTAAATAGATGACTGTCTATATTGCCGCACGTAGTTCGAGTTGTACTAATATTATCTATGATGTGCCTCGAGACAATGAACCCCCAAGATGTCTCGTGAGAGAGGCCCCTGGACCATAAATCCGCCCCAATTATTTCTGGGTGATAATATCATATATAATATGGGTGATACTTACGAAAATAAAATATTAAACTTTTCAATTTTCTACAAAAACAAATTTTGGTGTCTCAAATTTAATACAAAAATTCTCGAATTGTTCATTCCAAATATATACAGGATGGCCCAAAATAAGTGAGAATATTTCGTAAAATGTGATATCAAAATTAGTTTAACTATATCAACAATAGTTAAAATAGTTTACTAATTTACTTACTTACCTATTTACCTATATTACGTTTTATTTCGCCAGTTTTAACATTGTTTGTATTTGATTTTTTTAAATTGTTACCCAGAATGACAAAAATCACTGTAGAAGACCGTATTCTGATCAAAAATTTGCGAATTTAAGAACGTTAGCAAAATGATCAAAGAGTTTCAAAACAAAGCCTGGAATATAGCTAGACATTACAGCATAACTGGACATAACAACAGGATGCAGCTCTATTTAACACAACCAGAAACACAATCAACTTTCTTCGTCGTGAGAATGTTAATTTCATCGAGCCAGGCATGTGGCCACCGAACAGCTCAGATTTAAACCCAGTAGATTATGCAGTATGGGGTGTTTTGACGATTTCTGATTAGCTAAGTACTATGCAAAAAAAATTACAATTAATTATATTATGTTTTGAAATAACGCGTGTGTTACGAGATGTTCTCACTTTTTTGTGCCACTCTGTATACTACTGTTTGTAATGCGTGTCCTGTTTAGTTTACTCACCGTCGCAGTAATTTATCACTAATTGTATTTTTCTCTCTATGAAGCCGCGAATGTAAATAAATCATTACAATGTTTGTAGGTTACGGTCACCCGGCGAATACAATCGGTGACATCCTGGTTTGAACGAGTTAGTAAATTGTATACTTTTAATGAAAACAGATTTTCGTTGGGACGCTGCAATTTCAGAACATTGCTCTGTGATATTTTTTAATACAAATTGTATTAATCATAATTAATTAAAATTAAACATTTTATTTACTACCGGTGTACGAACCCGGAACTTTTTCTTTCCGGGGAAACGCGTTACCATATCGCCATACCGACTGATTACGTTTTCCTTTATATTGCAATTAATACCTTTGGGTAATGCACGCTAGAAGAAGCCAGAATTAAATCAATCCATTTTAATTAAATTTGAACAAACTTTGATCCATACATAACACATTTTTATTGTTATGTTACAATTTCTAAAAATAGTTCTGTGATATTTTTAATAGGAAAAGTTCCGGGTTCGTATCCCGGTAGCGATCAAAATATCCAACATATGGAAAAATTAGCCAAATTAACCGTTTCGTAATTCGTGTTTTTGACTCACATTTTATATATTCTTTCATATACCTTTATTGTTCTTTAGGCGAGAAAAATATCATCCGAGTTTTCTCTCGGAGATCGACTCGAATGCACATACAGAACAGTTCAGAAGTTTTGCGAGCTCGTGTGTTAAATAATTAAAAATAGCCTTTATCGACTTTCAGAGATCAAAGTCTCATTGAGATATCATCGTAGACACGGGCTATTAGTAAAGTGCCTGTATTTTTACAATAATTTAGGTAATATTATTAAGAATACATACATAGTTGACTACAATAAAAGCTAAATATATTTACAATGAAAACCTTTTTAGTCACAATGTCGTTTATGAATTGTTATCTGATCGCGGCATTTACTTGCATAATACCTACTATTTATAATGTGCCAGCATGCATAATACCTACTATTTATAATGTGCATTAATATTTGCAGTACACGATGGAGGGGGAATATTTATTTAAAAATACCAACGCAACAATCAGGCACCATTGAATTCAAACGACTGGCTCCACAAACAACTTATTACAGTTGCAATTATTAAAACATTAACTTTTTTCAATAATTCTTGGAATCATTTCCTACATTTTCACGTGACGTATTTTTGCAAACGTTCTTAAGTACTAAGGAAACAAGTAATCATGTCAATAATGAGTCTGGAATTACATGCGTACTTAAGATTCTTTGAAAAAAAAAACTTAATAATACAAATAAAGTTATTTAAACAATAGGCGAATTTTATTGAATTGACTGGTCTTTCCTAATCAAATAGCCGTACGTAGATAAAGATGAAAAAGGTGTTACAGGAAAGATAAAAGTGAGTATACAAATGTCCAGCTATTTCGGGAATTAAACACTTCTCTAAAAGGAATTGCTCATGATGACGGCATCGAAGAACCATAAAGCTAGAAGGGCAGTAAAAATGTGAAGAATGTGAACGCGGCTGGTGCGGTCAGTGGTATAAATTAAAAAGTTGGGGCCCGATGCAAAATTGAAAATATGTATTGGGCCCATTGCAAATAGGAAATAACGCAACTGAAGTTGTCTGTGAAGTGTCTTAAAAGTTCTCGAATGAGTCGTATGTGGTTAAGCAAGCTTCGTTCGGGGGATATATCACTGGAAGACGAACCCTGCGCTGGACGTCTCAACGAAGTTGATGACGAACAACTCCGGACCACGGTGGATGCAGGATGCAGACCTTCGAATGACCTCAGAGAACTTGCAGTCATAGCTAATAATGGAAATTATGTAATTCACTAAACAAACATTGTTTCAAAATGTTTCAGATCCATGGCAGATTAGCCCATAAAACTACACACAGAAGAAACATTCTTTCTTTTATAAATATTGAAATCTTTTATTTACCAAAAACGGCAATTACTTTTGCACCAATCTATTGTAATCAGAACGATTGAAATTAATGACGCCCGAATAGATAATATACATGTTTTTTTTTGGCGTTTCACCCCTACGGAGTGTGTTCTCGCCATTATCTAACGAGCTTACCATCACGTCGTTTCACGTAGGCAGAGAGGAGGATCGCCACACTCTTCTGTCCTGACACACAGTTCTCGCCTCATCTCCATTCATACATCTTCTCATACAAGCTCGCCGATTATTGAGGCTTCTAACAGGACCATCCTCCAGTATCTGATTTACCTGGTTGTGCCACGTCTTCCGAAGACGTTCTCTATATCTGGTGCCATCAACACTTGCGTCGTATATCTTCCTTACCATTCTCTCCTCATTCATCCGTTCTATATGATCAAACCACCTTAACGATCCTTTTTTAATCTTACCCATTATCGAGTATTATTAATGTTGGATTCATATAATATATTATGTCGAGTTGGCAACATGGGTGTACGTTTTTTTTTTTACATATCTAGTATTTGATTTATAAAGATCTCATTGTTCCAATTAAATATTTCAATTCTGTTAGTTATGATGGAAGAATATTTTTGATAATACGTGTATCCTGTCAGACTCTCTTAGAGTTCTACAAAAATTTAAATCACACTTTATATACACTTCGACAAAAAAACACAAACAAATTCGAGAACTAATATTTCCTATGGAACATAAAAAAATAGACATTATTTTATCATGGATCATTGTGAAATCCCGGAAAACGAGAATGCTGACACCTTCCGGCATCCCTTCTTATAACATACAGCAATTTCAGATTTACTTCCGATTTTGAAAGAGAAAATGAACAGCAACTGGAACCTTCAAATCTTTTAAAAAGAAGTGGTTTTCAGAAATTAGGTCCCGGTTTTTCAAAATGAAATTTAACAAGTTTGAGACCTGCTCGATCGGCCATTCGATGCCTCATTCTGCAAAGCAGCTAACTCAATTTTTCTAAAATGTACAGGAGCAACAAAAAACAGTTTAATTTTGTAATTAAACGGATTACGAAAATTCCAAAACACCCTTTGGTAGATTGTTTATGCAGAAATAGGGTGGCTGAGAAATTTTGGTGGTATTTTGATTTATCTCGTACTTATAGGGAATATTTGGAGTTAGCTGAATTTATTTACCAAAATTGTAAAATATTATTGGGAGTTAGGTGATTTTCCATGATAATGTAGGGATGTAGTGATTATGATTTCCGCAGACGTCCTCTATTTGTGGTGCCACCAACCCTTGTGTGAGGTAAACATTATCCAAGAATCAATCAATATAAGGTTTTTCAGCACCTAGTACTTATTTATTATTTTATAACGTGATTTCACGTGTTTAAAAATTGATGGGAATTACCATAGAACAATAAAAGAGGAAAATAATGGCATCAAAAACGATTTTTTTTTACCATGGGTGGAGTTAGCTGCTTTGCAGATTGAGGTATCGAATTGCTACATTTATTTTAATTTATTCAATATACAGGGTGGCCCATAAAAAGTGAAAACATTTCGTAAAGTGTGATATAATTACATCAAAATTAGTTTAACTATATCAACAATAGCTTAAATAGTTTACTAATTTACTTACTTACCTATTTACCTATATTACTTTTTATTTCGACAATTTCCGGTCGCCATCTTTGATTATTAATTTTCCCTTTGTTTATATTTGGTTTTTTCAAATTGTTGCCCAGAATGACAAAAATCACTGCAGAAGACCGTGTTCTGATCAAAAATTTGCGAATTGAAAAACGTTGGGGTGCTAGGAAAATGATCAACGAGTTTCAAAACTAAGCCTGGAGTATAGCTGGACATTACAGCATAACTGAACATTACAGCAGGACGTAGCTCCATCTCACACAGCCTGAAATACAATCAACTTTTTTCGTCGTGAGAATGTTAATTTCATCGAGCCAGGTATGTGGCCACCGAACAGCCCAGATTTAAATTATCAATTAGTAGATTATGCAATATGGAGGGTTTTGATGATTTCTGGTTAGCAAAATATTGTGCAAAAAAAATTACATTAAGAATTATAATTAATTATATTATACTTTGAAATAACTCACGTGTTCCGAGATGTTCTCACTTTTTTGAGCCACCCTGTACATATTCAAAATATTGATACATTTTTCCCGTTAAAGTCATAAAATATATTATTGTAAAATCAATAGTGTTAAAAACAAAGTGTAAATTAAAGAGCTAGACAAAATTATTGTTGGTAAATACTAAATATTAATTTCTGATCTATCATGAATTACAATAGTTCGACACGAATATTTACAAAAATGATGAGTTATGAAATCACAGTGGTGGTAGATACATATCCATTGTACACCAGCTCAGGTATCTCTATCAAAAAAAAACGATGTCATGTGTCTCCTTGACCACGACACAAAGATAAAAGTAATTTGTTCTAGCAAAATAATAAATAATTATGTTTTAAACACGTAGATACTTCCCACTGAACAATTATGGCTGGATGTGATGTCAGATTTGGTTAATTACAGGGACGTAGATAAAAATAAATATATTTCAAATAAACATAAACAATTTTCCTACAAAAATCTCATGACGCGCGTACCTCGCGTCTCAGAGTCGCGATAAATGTCGGTAGGTATCAATTGGTCATTCTACTCTGTGTACAGAATACAATGAACAACGAATGACAGCTCTATACGAATTGTATTTTATGCGACCGAGATAAATCTCATCCGTGTACACACATCATTACAGTCCGTGTGTGATCCCGTACTTTGTTCTCGAGAGTCGTAAAAGTTATGTATGGACCGGTTGCATCATTCAAATGCATACATCAAAATACATGTGGTAATGATTCATAGATCACTTCGCGCTGAACTCTGTACTGTCCTTTACGATGAATCTCTGAGAGAAATCTCATACATGGACATGGATTATTAACACTCCCGCTCCGGAATGAGGTACAACACAACACCAAAAATCTAATTTTTAAACTATTTATAAAATATTAATGATATTGAGCTGGTATTCACTGTAATCCCCGTAAATATCCCAGAGAATGCATGTCACAAAAAATATATAGCAATAATGTATAGTAAGATAACAAAAAGTAGAGAAAATGATGTTACTCCATAGACAATCGGAACTATTTTATAAGGTAACGCGTGTGCGGTGTGTTCGCGATCGGGCGGTACATCCAGTTACGTCATTTTGCTCGCGTAGCTCTCGTCGGCCGGGCGCTTGTGAGTGATGATACTTCAAAATACTACGATTTCTTATAAAATGACGACAAATTTAGTAATATCTTGTTCGCATTATATAAGAAATTTAATTAAAAACATCCTCAAACCATTATACTTCATTAAAACGCAAATTTGAATGGGGTCACTTTGTACCCCGCTCCAGCCCTCGATCATTTTTTAGATCTTCCGATGCCCGAAGGCTAAAAAAGTGCACCATAAACTTTTATTTCCAAGTTCCTCCAAAGTTCATTTTAAAGTTGGCACTGAGTCATTCGTTTAAACGTTCATTGTATTTTAAATGGAGTGAAGATTGAACCGACTAATATGTTTATATCAACTTTTACCCAGTGGTGTAGTGCTAAAAAAATAAGTACCGTAACACTCCCCATTCAGGAGAGTAGCGTATTTCCGCTACTAAATAAAAATATGACGTATTCCACACGTACATCTATTTAATGTTCTTATTTAATCTAATGTTTAATGATATAACTTTGAGAAGAATATTATCTAATAGACTGTTAAACAATATTAAAAACATAACGATCCAAATCAAAAGATTATTTCAATTTTATCGGGGATATGTCCACACTACTGCACTGGATCGAATCAGCAGGATTTGAATCTTCTGATCCAGCTTGGCACGGCGTTAACAATATCGAGAGTATATATAGGCGGCGCAGAGCCGTGGATCGTCAGTCTATCACACGTTTGACCAATCGACGTATACGCCAACTGCAGAAATAGCCAGAAAATGAACGGTCTAACAATCGTCCTGCTCCTTGTGACCCTCGCTGCACATGCAACGGTAAGCACTCTTTCATATTATGTCTCTACCAGTTACCTGAACATCATCAGATGTTGTCTATCCGCTGTTGGATGAAGCTACTCTCTTTTTCATCTGTCCATTGTTATTCGTTGTCACGTATTTCCGCAGAGTTTGATGATTTCATTAATTCGGCGGCTTGTCGGTCTCTTAATTCCCTTCGGGTGCCACTGGATAACTGTCCAACGAATGTATTTTATTAAAATCGATTTCTCTTGCCCGTTCTCTTATCCACACATTTCATTTCCTGTTTCTTCGTATGATATGCAACATACATCTTTCCATATTCCTTTGCGATACTCAAAATTTTTTAGATCCCTTTTTTTTGTCGGATGTCCAAGTGTCCTGCTACCGACTTCTGATAGTTCCTGCATTTTATTCTAAAGGTCTGGATCATTTGAGAAAACTCACAATAATGATATAAACAAATATTAGAAAAAGACGAAAAAATTACATTAAACCAGAAATTACGGGTTATTTGTTATTATTGTACGCACTGCATGCCGGTGCTGGATTAGAATGAAAAATATGACGAAGTGGTTTTAACTAAATCAAACATTGTATTGCACACAAAACTGAGCATTATCTTATCATGACTATAGTTTCGAGAAGTGCAGTCCGTCTCATCGACAGGTGTAAATATTGTTAATTTAATAGTGTAAATAAATATAGTTTACCTTTATAGCACTTCTCGAAACTACAGTCGTGATAAGAATAATACTTAATTGTGAGTTAGTACAAAGTTTGATTGAATTTTTTTTAAAAAACATGTTGCGCCGCGCTAATGTTGCCATATCAATTAATGACAAACAAATTATTTTGTTTGTCACTACGATATACGGATGCTCGAAAAATAATTGCGATTTTTGTTTACTGAATTTTTAATTATTTTCAATAAATGTGTCATTTCATCGTGCTCACGTTAATACCATTTTGAAGTATATTTTTAGTAACATCGAATTCGGTTTGATTATTAATTTTGTTTCAATTTGGGCTATTAAATTAAAGACGGAAGAGAAACAAATAACAAATGTTTGTATGCGTTCAAAACGGGTGAAGTAGCAAATACTGCTCGTAAACTAAACGACGCTTTTGGTGTTAAGTGTTATAACTGTCGATGTTTAAATAACATTACCTAAATCGTCAATAATTATAATGTAAGACTGTTTTATACCTCCTTTAAAATTTATTTGTGTTGATCTTTCGACGGGAATATATCGATATATTCCCGTCGATATATATATATATATATATATTCAGAATTGTATTGAACTTTTTTTTTTAAAACGAGTGCAAAAATTGTTTCTCTACCTTCTGATAGTACTAATACTTAGTAGACAGTAATGATACTTTAGAATCGAAAAACAATGGTTATTATATTTTACAATGCAGCAAAATACCTATTGAATTGGGCGAATTAAACAGACGCTGGACAAAATAATATTCCCTTTTATATTTATATAATATATTTTTAAATCTTATTGACTGTTTTAATGCAAGCCTTCTCTAGAGGTAACATTAAAAAGAGACTATTGTTTTGCACAAGCCGTATAATTACATCGTTTAATTGACATGTATCACGTACATTGTTTATGTACTTAATGAGTATCTATATACTACGTATATTGTGCTTTTAAATATATAACTATATATATATATATATGTCAATGTCGAAATTGTTAGTATTTTCAAACTACGGCAAAAGATTGTCATATTTAATGGCCCACAAATAGGATTCGAACTGTCAGGTAGATTTCGATAGAAATACTACGTATAGAAGGTCTCGTTATATAAGTTTTAGAAAATTTTAATGTATGAAAATTGAAACCACCCTCCGTTAAAAGATTTATCTATATATATATCGCTTTTCTTTAATTAATCTTGCAGTGAGTGGGACCTCTTTATCTTCATCACTAACAGTTTTGGCGTCAAATATTTTTGGTAATATTTGAATATGTCCAAGAACACACGATTACTGGATTTATACCTACAAATGCACTGTTATTAAGTAAATATCAGATATCTCATAGAGATTAAGCTATTTCTATGAGATATTTTTAAATTAGCTCCATTTGAACCGTGTCATATAAAAATGTAGATGTATCTTCTTTGATTATAAATATACACGGTTCAAATGGGGCTTATTTATGAATATCTGTTTGAATTTATGAATTTAAATAAATGGTTGCCAAAACTGTTAGTGATGGTGCTAAAGAGGTTCCACTCACTGCAGGACTAATTGAAGAAGAGCTTCGAAAGGTTAATACATTGCAAAGTTTTTATTATGGCGTGTGTTTACTAAATCTAAGTACTTTTTGCACGTGTCGACATTGTGATCTGGAGATAAAATTAATGATCAGGTTGAGATTGGTAGAAAAATGCACGCTTTATGTGACGTTCGATTTAACACGTGCACACAAACATCACCTAGAACCGTAAACATCTACAACTGCGTATTCTGAAAAGTTAGACAGCAAAAGGCATTAAAAGAAATTATCAATGTAAACGACTTATTGTTGAGTTTTTTAATCTGGAACATTTTTTTCATACGCACTGCATTCTTTTTTAATACTGTTTTTTTCGGGAACCAATCCACCCTGTAAGCAGAGAGTTGAGTTGTATGTATACATTATATATATGCAGGCATATATAATTTAAGGTTTTCGCGAGCACTAGCCTATGGAAATGTCAATAACTATGAACTAAATTAGATTGCATTTTTTTTTATGGACGGTTTTCTTGAAAAAACCTATGCCGAAGTTTCGCAACAGTAACACGTGCCACTGTCAAGTCTTTGCCTCAAAAGTTACGGTGTAACAATCTCCCACAGTTGTGGGTCTATAATAGACTAGCCTATAATAGTATGTTGTTGCCAAATTAGCGCACTTTCCATCTGAATTTTAATTTTCCTATATTAGTCTGTATAATTGCCGAAATTTCCCATATCCATAGATATTATCACACAAGTGTAGAGATTTATAACCCATTATCCAACAGTCCAGTGGACACCGTAATGCATAATTGGATCATTACCTAACCTATTTTTATACTCCGGAAAGTACAAATCTTTTTTTAAATCACCCATTTAATAAGTATAAATAAAAATTATTCGAGTTGCTGATACAATTCGCCACATTTAATTAAATTTTTAATATCTTATTAAAAACTGGGAATAAAATTATAAATTTTTCCAAATATAATAGAAGACTATCTCTTTCTCTATAATCGCGTTATGTTAGTAACGAATAACTTCGTAACAATTAGGAAAATATCGTATTCAAAAGTTTAATAGCAAACATGCTATGGTGGGTCGAGTTGGTAATGCCTGTTGAGAGAGTCTTACTAGAGCAAAGAGTTAGGCAAGTTAGTAAATTAGACAAATTATGGTGTTCTTAGTTTTTTGTATTTTTGCTGAAGTTTTTATACTTACATTTAAAATTATTACCTTATTTTAAATTTTGCTATCCTATAAATAAACAATGTTTTCATTATTTAAAAGTGCGTACGATGAATTACCTCGGCGGTGAATTGTGGATTACGAATTGTAACCACGATGAATTGTGGACTATGAGTTGTAACCACGATGAATTGTGGACTATGAATTGTAACCATGATGAATTGTGGACTATGAATTGTAACCACGATGAATTGTGGACTATGAATTGTAACCACGATGAATTGTGGACTATGAATTATAACCACGATGAATTGGAGGCGATGAATTGTTAGCGATGTGTGTTCCTAGATTCATTCCAAATTGCTAGCTGTAATTACATTAAAATTTTATCTTATTTGTAATCAAATAAATGTCAGCTTAGATTTCCAGAAATCCCAAAAAAAATACTATTATTATATTAAAAGTGTGATATTTTTATTTTTAAATAACACCAGTTCAGAAGCAATGCTGAATTAAAAAATTATGTGAGTACTCTATAATTTAGAAATATGATCTGCGATCGCGTTTGTGCACAACTCATTGATTGGGTACCCTTCCAAAATTGTTTAAACATAAGTAGCACTTCGCTTTCCGAGCTCGGCCCTAATCAATTGACCGATGACCAAATCATTGTGAAATTGAATTGGGAGCTTCGTGGAATACATTCATTGTATTCTGACCTTCTGAAAATCCCTTTTGTGTGCATTTTTTTCCTAAATCACCGACTTCCCGGCCAATTTACGTGACGATTCTTAATTACGACTGCGTTAGCCATTTATCTGTGTCGCGGAAATTGAAAATAACTTATATTGTAAAGCAAACCTGGCTTTAATCAATCACGCATAGTAACAGTGGTGACTGATGACGAATCAGTGCCATCAGTCAATAACAATTATAAACTCCAGAATGCATTGCTATCGAGAGAACATCAGAAATGTATTGTTGTTCCGTATAATGTTTTCGTTGCGAGGATTATTGAAAATGTAATGAGTAAATATTGTGTGATATGTAATATAATATTTCGTATTTTGAAATGTAGCTACAAAAGGTTGTATGGACTATCCAATCTTTGATATAATATTTTTACGAACTATCTAATCATCGATATAATATTTTTACGAACTATCTAATCATCGATATAATATTTTTACGAACTGTCTAATCATCGATATAATATTTTTACAAACTATCTAATCATCGATATAATATTTTTACGGGCTATTCAATGTTCGATATAATGTTTTTACGGGCTATCCAATCTTTGATATAATGTTTTTACGGATTATCCAATCTTCGACATAATGTTTTTACGGGCTATCCAATTTTCTATATAATGTTTTTACGGGCTATCCAATCTTCGATATAATGTTTTTACGGGCTATCCAATCATCGATATAATGTTTTTACGGGCTATCCAATCTTCGATATAATGTTTTTACGGGCTATCCAATCTTCGATATAATGTTTTTACGGGCTATCCAATCTTCGATATAATATTTTTACGAGCTATTCAATGTTCGATATAATGTTTTTACGGGCTATCCAATCTTTGATATAATGTTTTTACGGATTATCCAATCTTCGACATAATGTTTTTATAGACTTTCCAAGTTTTTCTATTGAAACCCATATTTATATATCTGTTAAGGGTTCAATAAAAAGTATTGAAGCGTTAAATAAACAAATAAATAGTTTAATTAACCAATAAAGTATTATCAGATCACTATTTAAGTGGAATAATTCATTAGCTCCTAGTAGCCTAATCAAACAATGCCTTTGCTTTTTCCCCGACGTCTAGCCCAATATAAAATGTTTTTAATAGCTGAATTGGAACTTCAATATTATGTAGAATATATCGGGTGAAAACATTGTAGTTGCTAATTGTGACTTATCCACTTAAATACTATACTTAATTATACTTAATTGTGTAACCCGCTACAGTATGTAACATTTAAAATAAAATCTTTATCATCTAACTTTATTTCTTACTAAATTGTCCTCCCAGCAAAGTCCTCTCTATCTGGGTGTCTATTAAAGATTCTTTTTGGGATCCGCGCTTCCCGCATCCTCTAAACGTGACCCAGACACCCGAGTCACTACAATCCATATTAAATTCTCCATTGCATTGAGGAGAATGTAAAGCTAAATACAACTAAAAATAATAAAAATATCAACAGAATCAGGGACGTTCTTTCGTTTTTAGGTGGGAGTATTCGACAAAGAAAAAATGATGGAAATCGGGAAGAAGTGCAAGGAAGAAACCAATGCTTCCGAAGACGATGTGAAGGTGTTGATGAACAAAGAGAATCCTACTACAAAAGAGGCCAAGTGCATGATGGCGTGCATATTCAAAACTCTTGGAGTGGTTAGTTTTTCTGTTTTATTAGAATACTACGTGTCCAATACTAGTGATGTCACACCAGTTCGCACAAACCGGTTGTCAAAATTGACAACCTCATATCGAACTATAAGAAAAACTTAACATGGTCGGAACAATAACTAACAAACATCAATTAAATTAAATATTTCAAAATATATGCATTTGTTATTTTTACAATATAACAAAACATATGAACGTAGGTACCTGACTAAATTACGAGTCGAAAATGTGCAAGGAATATAATATATATGGTTATCCAGCAAGTGTAATAGAACTTTAAAATGGAATTAAATTTAAAAAAACAAGTATGATACCAATGATTCTATTTTATTTGAAAGATTATTCGATGCCATTAAAATCGATCATTTCATTCTTAATCAGACTCGATTCGATAGAAAAAAGCTAAAGTACTCTACTTTACTTTATATTTCTGTTTTATGTAGAGTACACCTCCCTTTATTTACATGTAATTAAAAATACATTTTAACTTCGATTTTTCTAATTTTCAGTTGGATGCTGATGGCAAATTTGATGGGGAAGCTAATATGAAATTAGCAGAAAAAGCCTTTGGTGATAAACCAGACAAAATTGAGAAAACAAAGACATTCATTGCCGGATGTAAAGACAGAAGTAAGTAATAATAATAATTTATAATGACCAAACTATGCGCTGGTTTCAAAAAATTACTCATTTCTTGATAAGAATTACAAAAGAAGAATAACTTTTCTGTGACAGAATACATGTCATATCAATATTTCATAATCCATACTTAAAAGTGAATTGTTGAGTTATTGAGACCATGAATTTTATTTTATTAAAAAGATTAGATATTTAAATAAATATTCATAATGGATGATGTGCATTAGCTATTAGGAATATTATCTGTGTTAAAAACATATGTTAATTTATTAAAACAAATACATCTATAAAAATTACAAAACAGGAACAATTTAAAAACACAAATAACCAAAAAGAACAATTAATAAAGAATGTATGTGTTTGGCAATGGAAAGCCTCTAATATAAGTTTTTCAAATAATTTCATCTTATTCAAATTTTGTTTCGTCAAAAAATGATAAAAATTTATCTTAAAGATAAAATATCACATTTTACATGAAAACATAATCTCGTATTTGAACAAAACGACGAAACCATTTCCTTCAGATTTTTTTTGTTAGTATTTAGTTAATATCTGAGGACTAATTTCTCCCTAATGCAAATCTTTACAGCTGACCATATACATATTTCGCACTGTTAATAGTTAGACAAGAATTGTAAATTTACACATGCACCACTCGCCGCTGGGTCAATGTATACCTGCGGTATAACAATGGTCAGACGGGATTAACTTAACTTGTTTAAACTTATCAATATCAAGAAAAATTAGTCTAGTCTCAAATTTTTTTTTTAAATGCCCGGGACTCGAGGTGGCAACCTGAGACTCGAGGGGACTCCCAGGTTGTCTCGACACAGAATCCCTAGTTGTGAGTAATAAAGAGAGTGAATAAAGACATCACTTAAAAATTGTCACTTGTTTTGTAACATTTACAATACATTAATATTCTTACTATTTTCAAACTAAACTAAGTGGTTGTGATATGTAAATAAGACTAACTTGCTGTTCTCTCTGGTCTAGACATTGACAAAATCAAAAAGTATTGTATAAGAATAATAGATCTGGGGATCTGTCTTGTCTTAGAAGATCACTCTAAATGTTCTCCCCAAGCATAAATGATAAATGACCTCATTTTCTTTAACATTTAAATATATGTATATATATTAAATTGTGTTGTATTTTCAGTAAACGCTGTGGATGACGATGACAAAGCTTGCGAGCGAGCTGCCGAGGTCCACAACTGTGGCATGGAGAAAGCAAAAGAGGTTAAACCATAGACACTCTTAGATGATATTAGAAATCTATAAAAATTTATCACATTTTCTTTACAAACCTTGATCATTATGTCATATTGGGACTACCTATCAGGGTCACTAATAACCTATCGATAATATATATTGTACATTAAAATATTATTGTAATGTGTGTAGGTAAATTCTTACACACTCACTAAAATTCTCTTGAAGGGGTAAGCAGAGATGATATAATACCACACTCTTGTCCTGGCGTACCAATTTGACTCATTCACGCTCATCAATTCTTGAAGCTTTCTTCTATGTCTGATTTATCACGTCAAGTGTTTCTGTTGCCTTCAGCACTTTTCTTTACGTCCTCTCTTCACTCGCACATTCTACACGCCCAAACCAACTCAGCGACCAACCAACTTTTCATATGTGTGTCTGGGTGATCGCATTCTTCGTGAGTCTTCTCTTTTTCCACTTTTCCTTACTTCACTTCCGTACATTAGTGTTGGCACACAAAACTCCACTTTGCACTGCCAGTTTTGTTTCAGATGGCAAATTCTTATTGATGATAATCGCAATCAGAGCATCATTCACTTCATTTCTAGCACTCATCCATCTTTCTCAAACTTATCGTCTCAAGTAAATATACTTCAATTACAGAAAATGTATATTTAGGAGAAATTATTAATTTGATAAATTATTAATTTGATTTACTTTTATATTTACAGTTGGGATACAGTATGGATAATTAAGAGAAAGAGGAAAACTAAAAACTTTGTCTCCTCCACTGACATTTCTGAAGATTTTTCGCAATACAATTTTACAATTTATAATTTTTCTTGTAAAATATACAATGCTGTAGAAGTCGCAGTTTAAAATAAATCCACTCCTATCTACATAGATATATACATTTAAAATGTATATTATATTAAATACATCTAACAAGACCCTAAATAATAATAAGCTATACTTGATAAAAAATGTATATTTAAGTAAAAATAATTTAACTTTATCTTGTAATTTTGTGTGAATGTAAGAAAGTGTTGTAAACTTTTTGATTTTTTTGCTTCTAAAATTTATATCATTTATGCCATACTAACAATAACCCATAGGACTACATTCTGTGATTAATCAATAAATTGTAGTAATCGTAATCAAGTAAAATAGAGTAGTGATATTTGGTTAACAGTATTTTTTATGCTTAGATAATTGACCTTTAAAATAAATCAAAGTTAGATAAATCTTAATTACCTGGTTTCATTTCAACAATGTATATCCTATCTAAATATTAAAACAATGTTGAAAGACAAAAGGAAAGAAGTTATAGAAGAAAATTGTCACACAAAAAAACGCTCTGGGGGATGTAGCATTAAGCCAATCTGTGTATGTCAATTTAACGTAGATATTTAATGTATATATTAATGGAATTAAAACTTTTATTTACTTTCAAACATTTTATTACTCAAAAACAATTTTTAATAACCACATCATTATAACACCATAATATTAATGAAGCCAATACAATAGAATCATAGAAAAATCAATAATTGTTAACAAACAAGAACATCGCTTGTTTTCTAGTACCATTCAATTTAAACTTAAGCGACAGTCTCAATTTTGTTATAAAAAATCAGTCTTGACAATATTTATTGTCAATTAACATCCGCATTATAAGGAATAACTTTAAAAAAAAAACACAATTGTAAACTAAACTCTGCTTACATTTAAAATATTAATTATGGCACCAAGATAATGACTGATGAGAGATCATGTGTGGTAATTCAGCTTATCATAAAAATCATGACAGTCTTTTGATATAACATCTTTTAATTCTTGCAAATGATTGTATTTCATATTAGATATTTTTTATGGGGCTTGATGAAGCTGATGAACATCTGATAAAAGAGATTTGATTTGTTTGGGGCGCCTGGGTAATAATGAAAACTCATCATAAAACATTATTTTGTAATCAATAATGCCATGAATGTTATACCTAAGAACTCTTATATCAGTAACACATTTGTCACCAGCAACTCTTCCAGGACGTATTGAGTCGTAAATGTAGTAATCTTTGAAAAAGCTAAAATCTGGTAAAACTATATTGTAAGGAAAGGGTCTAGATCTAGCTTCCTTTGCTACAGTCGCTTATTGGCTGGGAAGAAATATTTCCCGATTTTTATGTTTCCTTTCCACAACCGAACGAACCAAGTTAACTTCCATTTGGGTGTGGCTCTTTTCTAGAAACTTTTGCGTAATATTTACTTTTTTCTGCACAGCTAGATGTAAAAGCCCGTTCGAAACTATATTGTTTCTAATTTGAATCGTGCATCCATCCATGTATATAATAATGTATTTATGGTCTTTGTAAACAAGTTTCGTCAAATAATCTATGAAAAATGTATCGTAAGTTGTGGCTTTGTAATAGTTTTGTCAAACCAATAACACATTACTCAATGATTGCTTAAATTATAAATTGTAAAATTGTGAATACAAATCATTGTAAAATATAGTGAACTGGCATTAACATAAGGACATAGTATTACAGCTTGCAAGTCAGCTACTAAAGCATGTATTTTACCTTTGGTAGGGCAACGTGTCTTTGATAAATAACCTCTGATATATTACCAACTTTATAGGCACACCAGGTATCACACTCATCTTTTTTTGTAAATTGTGCGCAATGTTTCCTTGTAAAAGTAAATCTTCAGAAAGTTTTCTACAAGCAACAGGAGCAAAGACAGAATTCGCATGCTCTATATACAATCAGTGTAACTGAGCTTTAGATTGAATAACAGGTTCCAAGTACAGTTTTTGACTAGATTTTCTCAATAGTGTGAAGGTAGTTTTGGTAATGCATGGAGAAAATTCAACACCGAGTTTCTTTTCGTAATTTGTTCAGAGCTATTATTTATTGTTGATTCTATAGAACGTTCATGGATTCCCATCTGTCTTCCGCTACCCAACCAATACCTGACTGTCCATTCCTTGATACCGAGAGTTCCCAAAAACATATTATGGCATACTCTCACTTTCTTGTCACAAGTTTTCAGACTTTGCTTTCATTGCCTCTACTCTTTAATCCTTTACTTTTTCGTTGCGTTTTTTGCACGTCAATTAAAGTCAGTACAAGTCTCGGCCCAAGACATTGCCCAAAAGTGATCAATTTTTTTTCGATTGTCTTCTGTGAACAAAATATTATCGAAAACAAATATTTCCCTAACGATATACGCTGAAACAAACTAATTTCATTTTTCTTGAAGGTTTTGAAATATTTTGTACATATTCGTCATTAATAAATTTTCCCATCAGTCTCTTCTTTTTATTACCTTGCCTTTTCCACGTGTCCACTTCTGCCTTCCATTTTCTTTTCCTTTGTGAAATCCCCTCTTGCTCCATTATCCATTGAGCATTGATCCAACTGAATGGAGGATGATAGAGTCTGGTTAATGACGTTACATGATGGATTTCCAAAAGGTTCATCGTTGGATAGCACAAAATTAAGGTCTGCCGCTGAATCGTCTGAAGAGAAATTTAATAGATCACCTCATAGACCAGAATGTTGATAGTCAGCTGATGACGGCCTCAATAAAGCATCTACTACATCAAGAGAATTCAGTGCCATGCCTTACAAATTGCTATCGTTTTTTATCGCCAATAATTGTTTTTTGTTCTTGAGCAAATCCTCCCTCTGTTTGATCAAATCCTGTATCGATTCAGAAGTCCTCGACATGGTGCCAATGGTCTTTTTTCTTAAAAAAGTTAAATAAAACCATTTAAATATTTTATATTTCGAAAATCTACGAAATCGCATAAATATCAATGGTGACAATAATTTATTTGCAACCAAAACCGTGAAATTACTGCTTTGCATTCAAACTAAATATTCCTCGAGTAAACAGAATTCTGTTTATATGTGACAATATCCAAACAATATATACATGAAATATTTTAACACCTTACCTGCATAAAAAAAGTAGGTTTTAACAAAAAAAAAAACAAAATTTCTACGAGTGCAACTGACCACCGTCCGACTTGTTTACGTTTTAAAACAGTTCCGCGATATTACCATAGATAAGAGATATAAATATGGCCAGCAAACAACAACTCATCACCTGCACCGCGCTCTTGTCACGATGCAAATATAGCCTTCCTATTGGTCAATTTAAAAATAATTTTTTGCAAAAACGTACCAATTATCCCACAGAGCGCGATGGCGCGAAATATCAAATTTGCTACTTTTGCAGTTTGCGGAATTTCAAGCAGTAGATCAGCGGTAATACAGTATCACCGACGATATTATGCGCTTTAACTATAGTGTATAACAATAATTGAAGTTGAAAAATAATGCCTGTTGATTTCATTGGTCTACAGACAAGTACATATTTGCTTTAGTTTAATACTGCATTATTGAAAGAAGGATACAATATAAAAATAATAATTAAATGTTATTTTTTGACTAATGTACTTTGAACCTATGTGCTGCCAGGCTTATGGTTTCCTGAATGTTTGGTGATGATAAAGTCACAGAGTGACTCCCTAGGTGGCTCCATCTGCTTAGGTAAATAAACAGCTATATGTTAAATATAATGTTCATTACAACCTTCTTAATTCTAGCCTCTTTAATCTGAAATTTACCATAATTCAACATTGGTCAAATATTTCACGACTCTGTAAATTGCAATTTATTTGAGGGAAATTGGAAATATCTTTTGCAAAGTGACACAAGAGACATGCAGTTGTAAATAAAGAGCATTCCGTACTGACCTCATGCGAATTCCAGTCATCCCCATTCTATTAGACATGTATTACCTGTATGACCTGATAGCAAATACTGTAAGTCCCCTACATACAAACAAGTTCCGTTCATTTCAAAAAAGTTCGTTCGCAAGTAAAATTTGTTCATTACTCAAACTAAGATACCCTAGACATCCAGTAATAATAATAACTATAATAATCATCATTATTCTTGCACTCAACATCTGACATTATAATTATATTATTATAATTGATCACATTATAATTGTACAACACTACGCAAATATATATTCAATTTGCAATGAAGTGCACATTGTCTTTATTATGAGTAAGTAAATATTATACATATATGTAGTAGTGAAATCATATGAATTTTTCTGACTGGCAAGTATATTGATCATCTGTCATCTCGTGTCATGTCAATCATCTATCAAATATATGTTCATAATGTTTACGTTTGTTCCGTAATTATTTATTGTAAACATGATCTGTTTTTTCAAGAATGTCTTGTGAAGTGGAATGATGAAAAATAATTAATTTGATATTTATAATTAAAAACTGAAACTTCAGAATACCATTTGTACAATTCCAGAGAGGGCAATACTGAATGCACTAGAAGAAAAGCAATCGAATATAGACCGCTGCGTGGCCAGGGCTTCCATAGAATCTATATTTCAATGTGGAATTTACTTACTTACCTACCATCACGCCGTTTCCAGGTGGGGGTAGGCAGAGAAGATAGAGCACCACACTCTTCTGTTCTCTCACACACAATTCTCGCCTCATCCACATTCATACGTCTTCTCATACAAGCTCGCCAATTATTGAGGCTTCTAACAGAACCATCCTCCATTATCTGGTTTACCTGGTCATGCTAAGTCTTCTGCGGAGTTTGCTTGAGCAATATAATAAGGGCACAATGTACCATTATTAAAGTAATATAATAAAGCACTGGCCGCACAGTGGTCACCCAAATTTATAATTCCGAAAAATGGTATGGAGATTTTTATCTTAGTGAATTTGAGTTTTATATTTATTTAAATTTACTACTCCCTTTTAAACTGCATTGCATTAGATTGATTCATTAAAATAATAAGCCCATAATTATTGACAATTCATTAGATTACGAGGCTTAAACCTCAACTAACTTGTCAATAGTATAATGTTTCTTCTAATATTTTTATCTGCTGCGCAGAATAAAATATTTCTGTGCGGCAATGTTATAACTGATTTTTTTTTTGGTAATCTAGAATGAACAGAATATTTTGAGAGGTGTTTTTCAACTTACTAATAAAATAAATAATATACCTTATTAGTTACTGAACCCCTAAAATATTTTGAAACAATGTTATTGGTAGTGCAAGTACCAATTATCATGGTCCAAGGCCAAAATACTAGTACTTAAAATTTGTTTATTTTTTGTGTCATAATTTAATGTGTAATTTTGTGTCATAATAACCTTTGGTGTAGTGTGCGGCAACATTTCATGAGCTGTGACCGCGCAAAAACTAAGTATGTATATTACATAGATAATATTTGCATTGCAGATGGCGGTGCACTAGTTACAATATTATCAAACAGGAAGGAGTATGTTATAATTGTATGAATGAGTAGCTTGTTGGTGTAGTGGTCAAGACGTTGGCCTAGTGATCTAGTGGTCGGGGGTTCGCGCCTCGTTCCAGGACACCAGCAAGTTAGTCCTATTTTCATAGCACAAGCATTTAGCTTAGTTTGAAAATAGTAAGAATATTGATGTGACATGTATTCCGTGTACGCATCTCTATTTTTTTATTATAAAAAAAAGAAAAAATAATAATGTAATCATGGAAAAATAATGGGCAAGTGATGGAGAAGAAAAGGCAGAATTTTTCCAAGCATCAATTAAATGTATGAAAAGGTAGAATATCTACCTTGATATTATCACTACTAGGGGCACCACACTGCAAGATCCTCTCGGAATTATTATTTTTATTCTTATTATCGCATATTATCGTTTTTCAGAATTTTATTGTTTTTTTCTTTACACGTATTCAAAACAAAATTTGATCCACACACATTACACTTTAAATTAAATTTAGAAATAAAACCTCACATTTATTTATTTTATTTGTAACTATATAATACAATGTAAAAATTTGTTTGGACTATGCCCGTCTCACTAGAGAATTCTGTGACAAGATATTCAATATTCGTTCCTATGCATCCAATTATGTTTAATGCATCGTTAATATCGTTTATACATTAATTTAGCGTATTAACTCAATTTCGTAGCACGCGTTAAATGCATCTAATGGTCGTGGTCTTTCTTATAATGTCTGTATCGTCTTAATTATGGCAAATGACATTCAATTTATTAGTTTTATATTAATGTAAAGGTCCAAACTAATAGTTGAAAAAAATTTATAATCTATTGAATAACTTCTGATATAAATGAATAATAAAAACCCACATTTTCGTAAAAATGCAAAAATTTGAATTATTATTGCAAGCCGCGCCTTAAATAGTGAAGAACTACGGGGGGCTCCAAGTCCATTTAAGTCAGTGCAATAAGTAATGTGTTTGTTCTAAGCGAGATGTATAATTAAAAAATCGGGAACTTGCTGTTTGCCATTCCATCCACCGTCCGCATTCTTCAAAATATGGTAACCCCAATCATTCACAATGAATAACGAAATGCAGTAAATTAATTTCCATGTGCATTCAAATAACAATTAAGTGTAACTCAATAGACTGCAAAGCTAATTTACAGTAATTAGCAAAATCAATTATTCTGCATACAAATATGACATAATTGTGTCACCATTATTGAAGTGGAGATGTGCACATGTTAAATTGGACCACAACAAATTGCCCCTAAAGAAAAATTGTCCTCACCTATCATGCGTAGTTCCTCTATCCGCTTGCACCATCACATACCAGTGGCATACCATTGATTATTTTTTATATAAAAATTAATTTGATCAAAAGTTACCATTCCTAACAAACACCTATAGAAATGTATACCTATATTTTTTTATTAAGTACTTATAACACACCAACATAAGAATTTCAATTTTTAAATTTCTGATAATAGAAATGGACTTACTTTTTTTTTAAATGTACCTTCAAAACAAAAACATCATTTCCATATCCACCTGTGATAATTTGAATACATATTTCAAGCTGTTCTAGGCTGGTACTACATTTTGATGTTCCGACATTTTCTGATCCGTGTTAGTACAGAATGTAATATTTCAGATCGATTTTCTTTTTAGGTTTGAATTATTGACACTTTTTAGAAATATTATTATCATTATTTTTGATTAAATCATCACATTGAATTCATTGTGTAGTAAATAGTAAGTGTTTACGCGCTTTATACTTCGATAGGTAGGCCTGATATAAAATTTTGAATATGTGTGTTCTATTTGTGTAGATTTGAAAAACAGAAAACAAAAGCGATGCTGCTTCTGGGAAAAGAGTTATTGTGATTCGGACGGACTTTTTACGGCGGCAATAATAAAACTTTTAGTATATATAATTTCGGATTAGCGGTTGTGTGAAGGTGTGAACGTGGCTGACCAGCATATTTGCAGACCATCAAGCTACAAGGATAGCGACGTCGGCCTCAACCAGCACAGGTTCGCAAAGGTTTGTGTAATTTGAATTTACATAGATTGAATAACTGTATTCATCATTACCAATAGAAAACCCAGAACTAGCTATCGAAGTATTTACGGAAACAGTAAGTGAGTCAGATAATCCCTAGGTTTCTAAAATAAATTGTAATAGTACACCAAAACCTCGTTATACAGCTTTCCATTATAGCAGTTTTTATATTATAACTCAGTTTCGATTTGCAGCCCAAAATTTACAATGTATAGCCAAAAAAATACCCTTTCAGCATTTTCTAATTTCGAACAAGTAATAAACATCCCACTTCAAAGTAATCTTGACAATTTCACAATACAGCCATTAATTGCTATAAATAAAGCAAAAAGCAAGGCAAAACAACAAACGTTGGACCAATTTTTTTCAACCGAATCCTTCCATACTAGTGGGTGGAGCTAATGACAGTACAATGTCGGTTGATTTTTTTATATTACTCTTCAGACCACCATTAGAACCATTGAACATTTTATTTCACTTATATTTTTGTTTTGTTTTTATTGATACGTATGTAATAGAAAAGTTCTTTTTGAAGGAAATAAAAAGTAAAAAAAATTGATAATTTTCTTATTTTTCTGTAAAATTGGAATGGATTGTGTGAAATTTGTATGGGTTTGTGTCAATATAAATTATACCTTATATGGCATTTATGGCCAACTCATCTAGGCCGCAAAGTGAGGTATTGGTATATATACATTAAAGCTTGCTATATATTAAGACCAAACTCTTTTTATACATTTTAATATTATTCTAAATCCTCTTCTCAACTAACCAATTGGTGTATAAATATATTAAATTCACAGTGATTAAATACAAAGTTAATGTATAATTTATTCAAATCAATAACTGCAATGTTTTCACAATAAACATTAAAAAATTAATTATTTAACATAAATGCCACACCACTGTGAAAAAGTGACACAAAAACCTCAGTTTATATACCTCGAATTTATATATGAACCCTTCCATTGCAAGTTGTTCAGTCAGGTGAATAGAAACAAGTACTGAGTAATAAATTTATCACAATATAATTCACAAAGATACTAAAAATTTTATTTTTTTTTAAACCGTAGTAAATTCTGTTTAGCAACATTTAAATCAGCAAAAATGGAAATATATGTATTTATAAAGTTTATTCTTCTTATTTTAATTGAAAATATTATTGGTCACGAGGTAATATATTTTCCAGTATTTTATTAAATACAAACACACAAATTATTTTTTTAACAAACATTTTTGGGGCTTTTACATATTAGATTAAATAAAATGCAATCACTTTGTATGAAACCACAAATTTTATTACACGCCAACCGGTTTTGCTTAGCTCAAGCTTCATCAGGACGTAGTTAAAACTAACAATAAATATTTTTAAAAACTTTTTATATTTATTGTTAGTCCTGACGAAGCTTGAACTAAGACGTATTTAAAATTATGTATTTTATTTAATCTAATATGTCAAACCACAAAGTGATTGCTTTTTACGAAAATACTTTTATGTATAACTGTTATTCATAAATATCTGACTTGAATTTTTATTATTATAAATTTGTATTTGAAAATTATAATATTGTATTTAGAATAAAAACTTTAAAATAAGTGAGAAAAATTACTTATTATCTAGATAAATTACTGTATCTAGAAAAATTACTGTATCTAGAAAAATTACTTATTATCTAGATAAATTACATTTAGGTATGTGGTATATACCATTTTAATATCTAAAAAAAATGTTTATGGGATGCAAGTCTATTACACCTTACCTCGCATACAACTAAACAGCCTCATATGTATTTAATCACAAATTTTGTTCCCTAAAAATTCTAAATGTGTAAACATTTGTGTATTGTATTCTACAAAAGAACAAATAAAATATATTTTATAAGAAGCTTGTAAATCCTTAAGCGAACCTTACACACTCATTCAGAATAACATTCAAGAGAGATTGACATTCGGAATGATGGTGTATGGTGACGATTGAAGAATTGACCGTGAATGACAAATATATAGATATTTTGAAATCCGAGCATCAATCATACTGGGTGAAGGGGAGACTATCAATCTGAATGATTGTGTAGTGGGGCGCGTCAGTCCACTTGCAATGATCTGACAGTGCAAACGTTGACGTTAACAGTCCTACCAACAATAAAGATGATAATGTGTCAAAACGATTTATTGCACTGTGTATACAAAAGTTTTCCCTGACGGGTGTTTTGCTAGTTATAAAGATCTCTAATCTTTCTTTATTGTAAACGTTACTATATAAATATAAACTGTTTGAATTAATAAAGAAATAAAAGCATTATTTTCATTTGGGCTCACATTCGTGTAGTCTTGGAGAACAAAGACAATTGCCTGACATGTTTCCATTAAAGCTTGTCAAATAGTTGATGGATATATTATTAATGAAAACTTGAGATGTTCGTAAGGAACCAGGATAACCGTTAAGGATTCCCTTATTACTGCATTTTGTCTAATTAAATGTAGTGTTACCATCTTGAATAATTTTTCAAAAAGCGTTTTGTTCATACAGTAGTAATTTCTTCAGCCAACGTCCGTGTAATCTCACGCAGCGAGTTCAAATGTGTGTATTTTTACATTTTTTAAGACATTCTTTCTTTCAGATTTTACAATTCACTTTTCTTAAAGTGGATAGAACAAATATAATTGCCAAACACACCTTTTCCTTTTTACTAATCTTCTTACTTTTTCCTAACCAGCTACTTAGAACTTAGATTTTTAAAAATATCATTCAGAATGATAGAGTAAAGTTTCTCGTCATTCTGATTGACTCGCTGTGAATGTCATTCTGAATGATGTGTACGGTCCGCTTTAGCACAATTTACCACTAATTCTTAATATTATTAAGGAGAACACATTTTTATTGTGAAGTTGTAATTATTCAGAACATAGGTCTGTGATACTTTAAATACTAATTAAATGTATTAATTAGAGAGATATCCATATAAAATCAATTTTATCAAAAAATATTGTTGTTGCTACTGGGATTCGAACCTGGATCTCTTCCAACCTGGGGAAATTGCATTATCTATATTCATTATATATATATATATATCTTTCCAATTAATACATTTAATTTGTATTTATAATTCTTAATATGTTTATAATTATAACACACAGGACATTCTCGAGTATGAGACACTGAAGCCAATTTTTGAGCTGGACGAAGAGTGTCTGGAACTTACTAAAGTTCCCGACGATGACATAGCCCTCATTCAAAATCTTCAGCTACCTGAATCCAGAGAAGGAAAGTGTCTGCTGGCTTGCATGTATAAAAAAATTGAAATTGTAAGCGTTCTTTTTACTATACTTAATAATACTGCCTATTAGCAGTGGTTGATATTTGTGTTCCAGTGATTTATAACCAGTTACCATCAAGCCACCGAGACATCCAGTTACTCAATATCGCAATAAATATCGATATCACCGAAGAAAACTAGTTCTTGGCAACGATGTATCTTTTGGTTGCTTTTTTCTGTTCATAATTCTTGGCTGTGCTGAAATACAATGCACTCCCCCCCCCCAATAAAAATGGTGTTCCAGCAGATCAACCATCGGTTCGTAATTTTTATTAGCCTCAAAGAACATTATTTTTGATACAGTCTTATATAGGTATTAGCAAGACCTTATTTTTAACAACTTTTTTACAAATAGTTAAAATGTACGTTATTTATTATTTCAAGTTATCACCAGAAGGACTTTATAGTCCTGAAGGAGATTTGGCAGCTGCGTCACGAGCGCTGGCTCTTCATCCTGAAGCAATGCAGAAGGCAACCAAAATAGTCGAGTTATGTACTCTAGAAGGTAAAATATGTTTAACTACATTATAAATTATATAATATGGCAGTCAGATATAACATAAATACTATACAAAATTGGTGTTACAACCAAAAGATCTTTAAAAAACCATTTTGGATCAATAATTTTCTACTTTTAACATTTCAACGTACTTTGTAACACTATTTGCTACATATTTACAGATGTGTAATATAATTTGAAGGTTATATATTTTATATTTGCCAGAAGTTAACGCAGGCAGGTAATGTATAGATAGTCCAGTGGCGATATATTTGCATACATTTTGCGTAATGAAATTTTCTTTACGTAATAAATAGCTATAAACAAATATTTTAACATTTTCATGAAAGGTTTCAATGATAATGGGTAATGATTATGTATTATTAATTGAAGTTTTCGAAAATTAAGTTATGTTTGCAATGTTATGTCTGAGTTTGTCAAAATGGAGATAAATTTTGAAAATGTATTTTTAGTGGAAAAGATTCAAGACGACGAAGAAGGCTGCGAAGTAGCTGCCGCATTGTTTTCTTGTGTGGCAAATCAAAGTGGCGAGGTCAGTATCATTTTCAAATGACTTAATATTTAATTACTTACATATAAATGAACAGCGTATGTTTACATTGTTTTCTACCATATTTGTAAAGGAATTAATTTTACATTTGCAGTCTGACAATACTACAGACATTATTTGATTTAAAATAATTTTAATTAAAAACATTAACCATGATTCTTGCAGTTTGATTCTGAAAGCAGCGAAGAAATTGACGAACCATAAGAACGAAGATGATATCGCTACCAAGATTGAATGTTGTATTGTCGTTTGCCCTGTTATCTCATATACATTAAGATTGCTACTATTCATAATAATCTGGAATTAATTATTTGAATTGCAAAGTGCAAAATAATTATCAAGAAGATAAAAAATATTGTCAATTTATTATGTATAATAAAACTGTATTCTTCCCAATAATGAAAATAAAGTATTTCAATAAATTATAAATAATGACGATATTTTATTAAAAATAAATCACAAACATGTATTTTTATCACTGTGTATTTATTTCAAAACTTCTTTTAAATTACATATTATATACAAAAATATCAATTTGTTTTCATAGAAAAGATAAAGTAGAATACATACATTGAAAAATAGATACACTTGCCGATATATTTTCAGAGATGATAATGGGGAAGCAATATTTTTGGCTGATTTCAGAAACACCTGTAGTATGACTCGATAGCATTGATCATGTGATATTTGAGTAAATCTTAATTAGAGAATATTATAAACAAAAGTCGTCGTCAATCAACGTTAAACAAGGCAAAGAAATATGAAAAACTGATTACAAAACCCCCGTTTCATTACATAATATTATGTCTTAAAATATTTAAAAGATAGTACAGCACATCCTTCGTGCAGAGTTTGTAAACCAATCTATTTGGTCACCGGGAATTATATTTAATGATGATATATAGAGATAGTACAGCACATCCTTCGTGCAGAGTTTATAAATCAATCTATTTGGTCACCGGGAATTATATTTAATGATGATATATAAAGATAGTACAGCACATCCTCCGTGCAGAGTTTATAACCAATCTATTTGGTCACTGGGAATTATATTTAATGATGATATATAAAAACAGTACCCAGAAAAACACGTTGGATGAATGAGAAACTAAGTACACGCATGTGTCAATAATTTGTGCTATATTCCAGTGTCGTCCCTATGTACAACACCGTGCAAACTGTTTGTTAAAATGTGAAACTTCTCGCTAAATCATTTGTTTCTGAATATTTATAATAAAATCTAATATTGAAATACCAGATATGTTTCACAACATTGAGAAATGCTATTTATTTTGGTACTCAATGCAAAATCATTAAAATAATTCACAATATTTGATACCAAAGCTTCTGAAAAAGTTATAGCTTGTGGCATTCTTTTGAAATTACTCTCAAGGCCCTCAAATGAATGCATAACATGATAAACGAAACAATTAACATGGCCAGGAATAATAACTAAAATCTGCAAAAGATTAATTAGTTACCAAAATTATTTTGGCGATTCAAAACAATTTTTTTTAGAGGACACTGCTATATACATATATGGATTATTTTTTTGAGTTGAGTGCAAAATTAATATGCTTTGTTTAATATGTACAAAAAAAATGTTGTATATATAGTCGTTAAAAGGAAATACTGTCCATCTTTCTTGAGACTAGACTAAAAAGTTGATTAAATATGCCATTATAGGTAGGTAGGTATATACAAATTGTAGCCAATACAGTAGCTTGCAAATACACCATCTTGCAATATATTAAAATAAATTCACATTTATTGATTAATGTTTTTAGTATGGCCTTATATATGTTTTAGAGACATGAAAAGAAATTTTTAAATAAATAATTTTACCGAGAATATCTGTATAAAATGATAAACTACAATTAATATAAAAAATATTTCAACATTAGCTGTGCAGTTACTAAATTATAAATAACCAATTCATCATTCATTCATTCAATCAACAGCTTGTATACTACGTTCCTTTTGTATAGAGCTACATTATGAAACTGGTAAATATTATTGTTCCTTTTTAAAGTAGTTTTATCCAGCAGGTGAATAAAAAGAGCAAAGCGTTATTCGAAACACCGTAATTGATAACACGAATAATGCTCTCTCATTTATAGTGTCATCCAGTCCGTACAGCAGTGTTGCAAGTAAAAAATTATATTATAAAGAAAACCCAAAATTGTGCATGCAAATCAAAACACACCTAAGTTACAATCTAAACCCACAGTGCTACATTGAAATAAAATAAAACTAAATTAATAATCTTTTATACATAGCACAGAAATGTTTGGAACCAATTAGAAATAAGATTAAAATGTAAAAAAAAAAAAAAAATACTATTTTAGCTTGGCGCAGCATCACTGTAAAACATGTATAATCTAAAAATCAAACAGTATAAAATTTACTGAAACTTTTAGGTTATAGAGAACACTGCAATCATGACACATTCTCAATTTATCTCGTACCTAATTGTTCACACAAAGTCGCTGCGCAATTTCTAGCGATGCGGCCAGCCAGAACAGAGTCACATGCGTGCGGCCAACAAGGTCATTGAGTTAACGCATTAAATTAATCAACAGTGTCATGGTTACTTATGGTGTGTGAACACGAATGAGACATGTCTTAAGACTTGTCTCAAAAATCAGTGCATTTTGTGCGCAGAGTAGAACATCTTCAGCACTAATGCACAAAACGCAATAGACGATGGATGACAGTTCGCTTCGCGCTACAACTGATACATACTGACCTTTACCGCCAAACCTCCTAGATAAGAGATCAATGTTTCATCTGTCTACTTGCACTTTTAAACTAATATGAGCATTTTATCAGAATGAAATTCAAAAATAAAAAAGTTTCCGAATTTGCAATGTGTATTGCGTGAATATAAAACAAGTGAACTTCACTATATATATATTAATTTTTGCATTCCATTTGTATATTGTAGTTTACAGTATAACATAGTGAATTTGAACATCTTTTAATTTAAACTCGGCATCCTATTTCCTATAAAAATATATTGACAATTCAAAAACTCTGGTAATTCGTAAATAGAAAAAATCGGTAAGTAAACACGAATATATCTGAATAATTTTAAAAATATTGTTTTACTATAATGTTTAAAACCTATCCTAGGATGGCGCATAAAGGGCGTGTATAGGATGGCTTCTGTGAAAAAATTAAATAATTACCTACCTACAGAACATCAGCATCACACTGTTCAAATTTCTGAAGATTATTTGTTTACTATTTTGAAGAATGTACCTTCAGAATAAAAATGTTGTATATTCACATTTCAAAATAAATTTCCCTATGTTGGGATTTTATATATAAGAATATTGTTCCACTGTAAATATCACTTACGATACAAAATAATCTAAAAATATTCAAATGAAAAAATTGTGAAACTATTGAAAATTTCAATTATTGTATCCCAGATTTCCGAGTTTTCCGCCTAATACACAAAATAAAATATATTTCCTTTTTTTTTCATAAATTACGAATTAACTGTGTTTTAAGCCATCTAAAACAATTTTGGTCCCATAAATTTCAAATTAACCGTGTCATACTGTTGTAATAAGAAATTAAGACATGTGTCTGGCCGCATCGCTCTTTTGCCATGTGGCTGCGTGATCATGGCCATGTGGTTGCGTGATCATGACCATATGCAATTGTGTTTTACAGCTCAAAGAATTTTAAATCATCGCTTTAAAATGGTAATGTCACAGAATATTTTATAATAATCTACAAATTTCATAAACAAATAAATTTTTAAAAATGTACGTAGGCCGTAAGATAATATATAAGATCCTTCTGGATTTTTCCAGTGTCACATTGACAAAAACGACTCATGACAGAAAAACTCATGAAACTATTACATTATGAATCATAGACTATAGAAAAATAAACATCGATAAATAATTATTCAGATGCTTTTTGGTTTTTTCTGCTTACTGTAGGAAAACTTCATAACACAACATCATATTTATATCACATTTATATTCTAAGACAGCCGAATATTACGATTGTGAAATAATGTTTTTATTACTGATCAATATCAAAATCTTTTAAAAACCCCCAATCAGTCATTCCGTACAATATAACCCTTAAATTATACAAACAGTCAATATCAGATGATTGTGAACATACAAATAATACTTCCTTATATACTGTCATAGCTGTTAGCGTTGGGACCTGGGCCTGGTGGAGTCTTGGAAGCTTGCGGGGGTGGCTTGAAACCGTTTTTAATAAAAGCTATTCCATCCTGAAACACAAACATTTGCATTAGTAGCGTAAGACACGTCAGTAGTCTAAAGCAGTAAAATACTGATGCTAGTCTTAATTCTTATATAGAAAAATTTTTGAATATTTCAGCGAAGCGGGAGACTGAAACTCAAACAGAGATTAAACTATGTTATAACTGGAGATATATGGATGTTAGATTATTCAATCAACTTTCGATACAATGAATAATGTCTGGCTAAAAAGCATAAATCCAAATATTTACAGTTTATTACCTTCACAAGACTCGGCAGTTCTCTCCAGAAGCTGAGATTGGGAATGACTTCCAAACCCTGTGCGCCCATCAAAAAACGCTTCACGAGACACCCAACTATAATGTACATGAGAACCAGTACAAAGAATATAATCAGAAGTGTTGTGCCGAGGGAACGGTGAGAAGAACTTCCACCAAATGAGCATGCTGTCGGTGAATAGAAGGTCAGCACCTATTGATGATAAAATGTAATACGTTGAAATTACAAATAATAAAGATGTAAAATGTAAAATAATAAAGAAGGGTTCTATTTGGGCTTGTGTGCCTCTGATTTAAAATAAGAGCCAGTCGTGCCAGTGGTAACTTTTTACCATAGTAAAAAAAAAAAGTTTGTTGTTGTTCCTACGCTGCTTTTTCAATTTCATCTTCATCTTCTTCCAAACCATGAGCACTCGTGGTCTCATTCTAGACCCCAGAATACTTGGAAAATACCGCAAAAATTACCCATTTTTCATTCATCAAATTGTATTTAATTAATCATAGGATTTGAAAAAGCAAAACATAAACTCAATTAAGATAAACAAAGGTGAAAGACTTATTATTTTTTGTTCATTTCAGCCAAAAATCAAGCTTAAGGGAGAGTATTACGATAATATGCAATACAAAAAAAGTAATATATGTATTAAGGAAAAGCGATTTGTTACTTAAGAATAAATTTACCAACACAAGTTTTTTTAAACAAATATCAGATATCTCATAGAGACAAAGCTATTTTTTATTATTTAATGGAAAATATATTGAAGTATGGGGTAATTACCCGTCTTCGGCTGGCTTAAGTGATCACTGTATACATATATAATATGATAATGAGATATCTGATATTTGTTTAATACCAGTGCCTTTGTAGGTAAAAATCCAGTAATTGTGTGCTCTTAGACATATTCAAATATACTTTTAAAATTAGCAATATAAACTTGGTGGTTAAAATTCATATTTTTTATTTATTATCTTAGTTTTATTAACCACTGAATTGAGTTTTAAAAAACATCTACCGGTTTCGGAAAATACCTTTTCCTTCTTCAGGATGTCATAACTAACTAAAAATATAGCATTGTTTCTTCACCAGAATCTATTTTTAAATTTTTTAAAAAAAGAACAATTATTTAAAAAAATAAATTTAGTACCTAACTCAAATTGCTGCTCAATACAAATTTAGTCGAATAATTTTTTCCTAAAAAAACTCAATTCAGTGGTTAATAAAACTAAGATAATAAATAAAAAATATATTCAAATATTGCTAACAAGTTTTTTTGTTTGGCAGAGCTTCTATTACAATTATGTTCGGCAAAAAAACATTTTTGACAATGAATATGATTACCGTAAGATCAGGGTCAGTTACTGTGATCACCAAACTGTTTTCTTCCCGAACACACACTAATAGGATAGTTGTTTTTCTGAAACCACAAAAAAATTTGACAAAACCATCAGTAATATTTATTTATATATTTAAAAACAAGTAAACTCTTAATATATTTAGAAATTAGCAATAGCATTTAATCAAATACACATTTATATACAAATATTAGGTCCAACTGAAACTAGTTGACTTTAGTATATGAGCATAATAAAGTGGTTTAAAACTAAAACATTATTTTATTTAATTATAATATACAAACTTTTAGAATCAAAATTTAAAGATTTCTATCATAAAAATATCTGTAAACCTGTGACACGCAGGCAAATGGCGATAGAGCAAGGAAGCACCTTACATTTTAGATTATAGGATTATGTTTATTTATTAATTTTACTTTTTATTTGTACATGTTAATACTTACCTACAGTATATATGTGACAATAAATAAAACAATGCACATATCAAAATTCATGCATTTATTTCCTAATCTGCAATCTTGGTATTGTATAAATAATTTGTAATAATCATATCCGTATAACTTTGATTAGTTATCAATAACTAATCTAATACTAGATTATTATGTTATCAACCAGTATTTTGCATCATGTAAAATAATTGCAAAAAACTTGATTTGTAATTTTAAAAAAAAATGAAAGATTTTCATGCGAATGAGCCTGATTTAGATAATTGTAATTAAGTATATATATATCTTTACAAAGAGTTAAAATTCTTACAGGTTACCATACTTCTCATAAACAATCGAATTGCCCGATTCACCGGTTAAAAATTTCACAGTGTCGATGGAACCAAGATCCACATAGCCACCATCTGATGACGTGTATTTCTGAGTAGTGTTGGGGTCTTGTTTCATTTCTATAACACGTTTACAGAGCTAGAAAAAAAATTTGTCAACCTTTAATTTTGTACATTCATTCATAGTACTGAGTCAGCATTTTATATCCACTAACAAAAGAACTCGATTATCACTCAGTCCTACCTACTGATATTGATACTCGGTACAATTGTTAGGATTGAGGTTATGGGACCGTGGTATTTTATAAATTTTGTTCCACAGTGTGAAGTACCTACTTAGGTAATATGTATATTTTTTGTATGACACTCTCAAGAAGGTATTTTTCTTTTCTGATGCTTGTCAGCTTAACGAATAACAGCGATCATGTTGGCGATCATCGTTTTATTAGAAGCGGCTCAAAATAGTTGAACTTTAATATGAGTGGATAATCTTAATTGATCTTCAATTTTATCAACAAAAAAAACTAATTTTACTTTATTGTTGGTGAATTTTTATTGGTGTGAATAATCACAATTAAATTACTAAACAATAAAAATATTTAAAAAATACACTTTTATGCAACATTTTCTTCAGAATGTCATCCCATAAGGGAGAAAACTATAAAATTCTTCCCGTTGTATCATAATTTATTCTATTAAAATACTTAAGTCGTATACTGATACTGATAGTAAAATTACACTATAAATATTTCTTAAAAAAAGCACTGCAGAAATATGTCATATTTTCATTAAGCTTTTTGTTTTACTTTTATTTCCGAAAATATGAATTTAGCCATTACACAGGCATTACACTGCCATCTGAATGACATATTAGCTAACTTTTAGAAATAAAATAGTCATACTCAAAATAGTCAAACTCACTGCTCCGTGCGCATTTTACTGACAAAAACTAACTCAGAGAATAAAGTGTTTCTATCGTTTATAGTTGAAGCATGACCAAGCAGTTTGAAAAAACCGTATCATTATTGCAAAATAAATATTCAATTTTAACTGTTGAACTTTCCACGATACTGCCGCACAAATTAATCAAAAAATATCTAACAAACTTAATTTCAGTAATGAAGGTCACTCATATTTATTCATCACAAACAAAGAATACTTTTTGCGTTCAATTATTATATAGCAAGTTTTCCTTCGCCCGTGAAACCGGACTTCGTTAAATACATAGAACATAGCTTCAAAGAAACCAAACAAAACTCACCGAGGATGCAACGCACTCATTTTTGATACCTGTTTCATTGGTTGACAATTTAGCATTTTTGCATGGGTGGAAATAATAAAATAACATCCTCCAGCCCGGACCGTTTTCATTTAGAGGGACGTTTAATGAGGTGCTATAAAAATTGTCGTCTGTATTACTGAGATCGACGGCTGTGCCATTTTCATATTCGCACCTACATGGTCCTTTTTTAACACAAGTATCGGAATTTCCCGAAACCGAACAGAGAAATAAAAATAATATTTGAAATAATAATATCCACATTTTGACACTTATGATAAGATGCGCCATTGTTCGCAAAAAATATTACCCCAAAAAATCGGTGGAATGTACTACCATATATGAAAAGGAAAATTCCTTACTTTTTTAATCTATTACTGTTGCCACTTGATAATACTCATCGTTATCAAGGTTGTACAGTACTATAAGAATCATTTTGGCGTGTGTATAGGTTCTTTACTTCTTCCTATTTGGATTTTTTTTTGTATGGCCACACTTTCAATTACCATGATTGTCAAATTTGACGTTTCTAAAAAAATTTCCAGTTTCTAGCCTGTAAACAAAACTCGGTCAGATTAGAGTTTTTGATTGTACATTGGTTAATTTGAGTGTCGGTTTATTAATGTAATCCATTTTACATTGTAACTACTAATTTTGAAAATGGCTGAATACGACAAAAATAGGGATAATAGGAAAAAAAAATTCTTTTCACCTAAGGTAGGTACTTAAACATTCATAAATGTTTATTTTCATAAACAGACCGAGATACAAAGCTGTTTGTTCTCTTGCTATTAAACCTTTAATTATTTTCTGGATATTGTATAGCTAATTCGATTATTTATCCAGATTCTTTGTATTTGGCCAATCCGCATTTCACTTAATTTTTAACAAGCATGGTGATGATAATCAGAATCTTTGGATAAAAATGTGGTGGTTCATCTTATACAAAATATACTATTTGACTTCAACAATTGCATCTTCACAGTCTTTATTTTCATGGTAACATGTTAAATTGTTATCTATTGTTGAAAATTCTTGATATTTAACAATAGGAACTTCTAACGCGTCCTCATTTTCCTCATTGCTCGAAATTTCGGAAATGCCTAAAGATTCAAAGCCGCAAATAGCAAAGCTATTTTATATGATGTTAGTTTTTATAGCTTGCCAAGTGTCAGCGACAAACTTGCATTGCATTATATTGTTTGCAAACGGGAAAATTTTGCATTAATCTTTCTGGTTGTTAAGGAACTTTTTCTTCCAGACACTACTTCCTAGGGATCCCTGGTCATTCTTCTCCAGTTCCCAGACCCTCCCATCCTACTTCAAGCCTCTTTCACACAGTCAGCCCACCTCTTCCTTGGTCTGCCTCTAGGTCGCTTCCACTGGGGTATCCACTTGGTTGTGACCTTTGGTGTCCTGCTATCTGGCATTCTTTCAACATGGCCAGTCCATCACAGCTGGGACCTACCGTTGAATTCTTTCTTGCTCAATTCAATTTATGAAGTCATGATTATTTTTATTCTGTAAGTTCCATTTTCTAGTGTACGTCCATAAATTTTTTTAAATATTTTATACTCAAAAACTGCTAATTTGTTTTCTTCGGTTTGGGTTAGGCACCACGTTTCACAACCATAAGTGACCACTGGTCTTACTATATTTATACTATATGTATATTAACTGATTGTTTCAATGACTAAGAATTTTCAACCTCAGCAGTTTTTTACATGCGTAGAAGCTTCTATTTCCAGCTAAATGTCAGATCTTCAATTCATCGGTGTCCTATTTACTGTGTTCAAGTTAGAACCCAGATACGTAAAATTATGAACCCCTTCATACACATGGTGATCTACGCACACATCTTTCGGAGCCTCTTGTTCACGTGTACCGACCATGTAATTCGCTTTTGAGGAGTTTACATGTAGTCAAATCTAGATCATTCTTTATTTAGATCGGCTCGTATTAATTAAATCATCAGCATAGGTACATATCTTCGATGAATTATAGTTAATACAGCCTGTAATGCTAACCTTACGAGTTATTGCTTCCAAACCAGATTAAAGACCACGGTAAAGTCCCTCACCCTGTCTTACTCCGGATTTAATTTCAACTGTATCCGTTAACTCATTCTCAACATTTACTACTACTTGAGACTCCGATAATGTGAGTCTTATTAGTGTTACTACAAGGTTGGTTTGATAAGTAACTTGGTTCGCATATTAATAGATGGTACTAACGTCATCCGTATATGTAGTCATAATGTTTCCTTCTTATGAATAAACAATCTATGGTTTCGAGTCATTCCGACAATAATTTGTTGTTTGACAGTTGCTTAAACAAAAGTGTTTCGAGTAATAGTGAAAAATTGATAAAATTGGAATTTGTGGTGTGATTCAATTCTTTTTTCTGGAAGAGAAAACAGTGAAGGAAATTTATGAGAAGATTTTATCTACATTGGGTGACTCATGTTTGGGTAATTAAATTTAAACATGACAGAACAAGCATTAAAGATACACCAAGTCCTGGAGCCCCGAAATCAGGTGTGATACCCGAAATCATTGATAAAGTCCGTGCTTTGGTTTTAGCTGACAGACAAGTGAAAGTAGGTGCAACTGAGCAGGTTCACTTTATTTTTCCTATTGAATTGCACATAAAAAAACTTTGCGCAATAAGTGAACTTGCTTTTACTCTAGAGTAAAAGCAAGTTCGCTTATAAACTTCTGCCGACAATTTGCAAGTATTTGAGAAGAATCCAGTAGAGATTTTGCATCATTTTGTAACAATGGACGAAACAGCAGATGAAACTGCTATTTCGATGATCACACATGGCAAACCGGCTCCGAAAAAGCCGAAATGCGTTTGATCTGCTAGAGAGGTAATTGCGTCAGTATTTTGGAATGCAATAGGAATTCTCCTCCCTTCTACCTCGAAAAAGGGGAAAACCATTACCGGAGAATACTATGCATCTATTAAAGGCGGCAATATCAGAGAAAACACCCGATAATGGACAAAACAAAGATGTTGTTTCACTATGACAATGCATTGGTGTATTCAAGCCATGTCGCTGAGCAAAAATTGGCCGATCTGCGATTTGAACTACTTCCGCATCCTGCCTATTTACCAGATCTAGCTCCCTAATAACAACTATTGATGTCAACGATAATAACATCAAATAACTTTCACATTATATATATATATTTTTTACACAATTATTAAATATTTCATTTAATTCTTAAATTCTTCATCATTTCCAATCTGGTTTAATCGGGGATTTAAATTTGCCCCCGCATAAGAATTTCGGTTTTTATTAGTGCTTTAAACTTTAAACATTGATATGAATTAATTTTTTTCTTTAAATGGTATTTTGTCGGATGCTGTGCCTCTATTTAAACCATATTAATCATCCAGTAGACATGTTAAAATCGACCTTTGACTTTAATTCGTCATATTGTAATTTGTACAGGAAACCCCGCCGCTGTTGTAATTTACCTCACTGCGGGGTAAATTAATCAACTAATCCTCATAAAACAAATGTTTTTAGAGATCACTCTTCGAACACAACAAACATCTTACGTTCTCGATTCTAAAACAGTGTTTAGTAGCCGTTATGAACAATGTGGAACATTTAAAAAAAAAATCATTTCAATTTTAGTAAATAGGTCCTGAGTAATTCGCATCCCGGTTGATCCGATCCTGGATAATCGGGAGTCTGCTGTATATACAAATACTGAATCATGATAATGTAAAAAAGTCCGGCAATCACAAATAATGATATGCATGTTTGGTTTTGTATTCTAATTTATTAAATGCTTTCAATGTTTCGCAGGAAAAAGACCCCATTCTGCGCAGGCCCGTGATTCTCGTGAAAAGTGACAGAGAAAGCAATCGCGATGCGGAGAGGGACAAACACCAGAGGGAACGAACCACAGTGATTGAGAAAGATAAGCAGCCGGTGATCCTGATTAAGGCCCGTGAACCGTCGGCCACGAAGGAGGCGGAGGCAGCTCGCCCACATAGCCCCAAGAAGGCAGATACAGATATAGAAATTGAAACACAAATTATACATCCCACTAAAATTGCACAAAATGAAAGCAAAGATAAAAAGAAACCTTTAGGTACATATCGACTTAAATTTTCCTGTTCATTCAATTAATCTTTTGCTTACCTTTATTTTGATTTTTAAAATATGTTTCTTTTCTACTTGACTGAAAATCTATCTAATACCTGCACAAATGGAATTCATCATATAGTCATCACAGCATCACAAACCTTTATGCTGGAACCTCAAATGCATTCTGAAACGACGCTAAAAGAGTTTTGATATTGTCGTCTAACTTCAAAAAAGCGTAACTCGTTTTTTGTTAAAATTAAGTTACGACTGGGGTTACATCGCACAAACACATGCCTATAACCCATTCAAAACAGGCATATCTGAATTTTATTCCAATGAAGTAATATTACATAAAAACATTTTGACGTAACCACTCTTATTTCAATGTGAATTCTTACAAATGATAGTAGTAAGTAATATTTATGAAATAAATACACCTCACACTGTCTTTAAACCAAAACATATCTGTAAAAATCAGTAAGATTTTTTTTTTCATTTTTGAACAGTGAAAAATTTCACATAATTTGTTAACATATCGTCTCCTGGAAAATTGACAAATTCAAAATGTACCTCTTTGAAAGATGGACAACGATACATTCAGCAGAAAAGTCTTCTTCAGAAAATGATGCACAAACAATTTGCAATGGCCCGAATAGAGTAGTAAGGACCTGAGTACTTATGGAACTGTGTGTTCCTTTTTTAAATCCATCTCATACCTAAATGCAGATAATACAAAAAAGAACCAGTAAAAACTTGACAAAGATCTTTGCTTACCCCAGTTGGCCTAATTTCTGTTTTTCAGTTTTCTACATGCTATAATAAAATTTATTTATAACACAATAACAGTTTTCAACATTTTGTACATTTGTAAGATTTTATTATTATTTAGCGTTTTTTATTATTATATAACTTTAAAGTTATATTATTATATGTGGTAAGATTAAGTTAGCTTTTGAATAATTTTAAATAATCAATATAGATAGACTGGGGATGATAATTTTAATTATTATTTGAAATTTTATTTCTCCAGTTACAGAAGTGAACTCACTTATTCCACCTACTCCGATGCCCCATTCTTTGAAATTGATTGATGAATCACACGAGTTTCATCCTATGGTAGCGGAATATCTTCAAGATACTAACACAGGATTCTTGGTTGTCGGTGTGATTGGTCAGTTTCCACTCATTAATACTGTTGTTCACTCCATCGGGCCATATTATTTATAGTTCAAAGCAAAATCATCTAAAATTAAATTTTTAATGAAAACACATTTTAGTTTCTAAGTTGGTGGAAATATAAAGAAGAAAGGAAGGCACTTACTTTTCTGCTAATATTTTAAACATGTGTAACTACCGTATCGCAAACTATTTCTTATAACACTTAAATTTTTTTTTTTTAAATTACAGGTTCTCAAGGTGTTGGTAAATCCACCATATTAAACATACTAGCTCATAGTCATGACATATCTGACATAAGTGAAAAAATTCTCAAATCGCATGAAGACGACACGCAAAATTCAAATTTTGGGGATTCGGAAGCCTCTCTGTACAGCCAAGCAGACACATCTGCTTTTAAATCATTACAAGACGATCTCAAATTACTAAATATAGAAACTACGAATAAAAAGGAATCAAAAAACTCATTTGCATTCAAATGCCAAAACATAGACCAAATTGAAAGAGGGGATCCTTGCACATCAGGTATTTGATTTTCGAACACACTTTCGTAACTTTCTAAATTCGTTTGCAACATAATCTAACAGTCAATAAGCGTTGAACTTTAAAGGAATACATTTCCCAAAAGATTTAATTCATCAGTTCCCAAACCCCGAGCTCTATGAATCCTATTATAACATTTATCTCTGAATTCTAAATAATGTAATTATAAGTAAATTGTATACTTATTTAAAAAAATTATGAATAAAACCTATATTTGTCTGCTCTGTCCAGTCAGTATATTATTGTCAATATTGTATTAAATTCTCATTAAGGAATTGACATCTATGTCACTGACTCTCGAGTGATACTCCTCGATACTGCTGCCTCAGGTGGATGTGGATTGTCAAGGGCTGGAGCGGGGGTAACCGCACCTGGAGGAACTAGAGGGGGCGGCGGAGGGGCAGGTCTTGAGGCTGCTGCTCTCTTGTTGGCTGTGTGCCATGTAGTTATTCTGGTGCAGGACTGGTTTACAGATGTCAACATACTGAGGTAATTATTATTGATTTCTCGAGTCAGTGTTTGTAGATTTGATTTCACCCAACAATTTTTTTTCTTATTTTATAATATGTTGCCACAAAGTAAATTTGCAAATATTGAAGAAGAATTTGTTTTTAAGAGAACATATTATTATTGTGAAATTAATTATTAATGTGTTCTCTTTAATACGTGTATTAGAAGTATCAAAGTTTACCTAAAATTTAATAAAAGGAAATTGATTCAATTTATGGTGTCTCCTACCAAATATTACACAAAGGTTTTTGAGATTTTCACAATAAAAAGGTGATAGCTTTTAAATTTAAATAATAAATGTATCAATTTGAAAGAACTACAGTATATAAGTTCAAAAATTTATCATCGACATACTATGTTGGTGTAGTGTAATCAGTTAACGCATTTCCCCGGATAGGAAAGAATCCAGGTTCGAATCCCGGTAGCAATAAAAATATTTTTTTGATACATTGAATTTTTCTGTATATCTTTCAAATTGAAACATTTAATTTGTATTAGAAATTATATTATGTTTAAAGCTTTTTTGTTAAGTCAAATCATTTATTAATTTATCTTTTTGCATTATTATACATTTTTATTGTAGGTTTTTTTGATCTTAGGCAGATATTTTCTATGGTAAATAATTTATCCAAAATTTTAAATGTCATTAATTTTTTTACAAATTTTACTTTGTGATTAAATATTATTTCTAAAAAATTCGCTAATAAGAGCTTCTTGATACAAAATGAACTTTTGATTCTTTTCAAATAATCATATACAATAATGATTATTTGATTTTTTAATCAATTCTTAACAAACTTAGATTTTATTTCTTTATAATACAAATTGTATGTATCAATTTGAAAAATATACACGAAAAAATTCAATTTTATCATAAAAATATTTTTGTTGCTACCGGGATTCGATCTTGGATCCTTTCCTATCCAGAGAAAATTGATACATTTAATTAGTATTAAAATAGCACAGAACTATGTTCTGAAAAATTGCAACTTCACAATAATAATGTGTTCTCTTTATTAAATATTTATTTATGTTTGTTAAGAGATTGTATGTCAAATATATACCTACCTCAAGTAGTGAAAAAAGATTAAAACTGAGCCAACTTAATTTAAATAAATATTTTTTCTCACAAATTTTTTTTTGTAGATTCATACAGTCAGCGGAAATGGTAAAACCAGCTATTCCAGCAGCCTCCAATCCCAATCAATCTTCCAGTCATCAAAATTCTAGTGCTGTTTCATCATCTGTTTCCGAATCTGGAGACTCGCAGGTCCACAGAGAGTATTATCCACATTTGCTCTTTCTCCAAAATAAATGTTCCGCTGAAGACTTTAAACCCACATCGGTGACGATGATGCAAGATCTCTACAGGAAAGCGTTCCACAAATCAAAGATGCACATTGAGAGTGGGATGTACATGTGTGACCAAGATTCCAATGACGACTCGTGTTCAATTGATGGATTGTTTCATAACTTGAACGCGAGGAGGTGTGGAAAACCTGTGAATTTATTCCTAATGCCTTCTGTAGATGAAAATCTTGGTAAGTGACTATATGAGATAGCAGGGTAGTATTGAACTGTTAAAATAGACAAAATAAATAGATTTTTTATTTTGTTCATCGTAAAGTTACACATGATCTAATGAATAATTTAAATGGTTTTGCAGAAACATCTGATGTATACCGAGGTCATCCGACAATAGCAGAGCTCGCACAAAGGTTGAGATGGCAAGTATTCGGTGTCACCAGGAACCCACTCACAAATGTCCAACTGACAGAACGTAGTTGGCTCCAATATTGCAACAAGGCTTGGGATAATATAAGAAAGAGTACATTCTTCATCGAATACGGACGACTGTTGCCTTGAATTGATCAGTGGGGGAGTACTTCCTAATAAGGTACAAAACGGATTCCAGATGGCCGTATGGTATGCAGGTTAATAAGGGATAATGTTGCAAAGACATAATTTATCTCAATGCATATTGTCAGAACCCTGATTGATTATTCAATGAAGGTGATGTACTGCAAACATGAAGTTTTTAATTTCCATTTATGTCATCAGTTATCAATAAATTACCAATACACAAGTGTAATGTCCATATGTTCCAGAATGTTCTAATGTCCTTACCATAACAGTGTTACTATCATAAAATAAAAACATGTTTTTTTAAATATTTTATTGTACGCTTACCACTCAACCAAAAAGCGACATATGTATGACATATATATATATATGGTAAAATTAAAATAACATGCCAGTGTTTACATTGTTAACTTGTTGTTACATTAATTTCTGCAAAAAATGCATAGTTTAACGACAAGCAATAATATTTATTGTCAGTTCTATAAGTAAAGAGAGTGTACATATATTTTTATTGACAATTTGTCAGTTTATCAAACCATTAAGGGCGTGATTTAAAAAATAATTCATATTTTCATGTTTTTTTTTTTACTAAAATGTGGGTTTTTATTATTTATTTATGTCAGAAGTAATACATTAGATTTGACTTTTTTTTTAAGTATTACTTAGATTGGACCACAAAACACAATAATTATTCTTTAAATAATATATTTTCAGTCTTATAAAAGACAATTATTTAATGATTCATTTTAGTTCAATACGCCGCACAATCTGGCCACAACGGTCGTGAAATCCGCGCTGTCATTATTTTCATTAAAAATTGATGAAAATATATATTTTCACAAATATTTAATCCACAATATGAATTAATATTGAACTTAATAGCAAATTTCTTAAATTTGATGGGTTTTTTTTACTGATTTTAAGGAAAAACGTTTTCTTGAACAAAGTAAACATTTTATGTACATTATTTGTATGTAAGTCACAATTAAATATTCTGTTTATATATATAACACTGTTGTCTTTTAAACACTAGCTGCCTGTTTCATAAATAGTACATAATTATGAAACAGACATATCACTAAAACGACAATGTAGCGTTTTAAATCGATAATATTATCAAAATAATAAATTGAAGATGTTATAATAATTTTAAATTTAGAACATTGATTTAAGCGATCATCTAAATATATGTAGGTACTTTTTCTGATTTCAAAACTTATTTATATATAAGAATTAGGTACCCCTATAAATTATTTAATTTTCGTTGGATTAATTCAAATGACAACACCCATTTTTATGTCATTCCATATATCAATATGAAAAACCGTGGAAATGACTCCAGATATAAGTTATTTTTGACACTTGTATCGAATGTGAGAAAATCAACAATTTTATTATCGTATCTTTCTGTTCAAACATTCCTCTCTCACATGATTTACGTAACAAATAATGACATTAATTATTTCTCTGATATTTATAAGAATTTAAGTATTAGCTTCATCTTGAAAGCATATGTAGTTCGGGTAGAATTTATCAAATTTCAAACTGGAAAAATGAAAGCACGCCCTTAAGTGTGATCAGTAGTAAATTTTGACCATGGTAAGTTTTTACAGTAGCAAGTTTTTACCATTGCCTGTAGTAAAAAACGTTTGCGAGTTGTTCGTACATCAAATTTACTACTGTCAATGTCAATCCCGCCTAATAGTGTGGGAATGTGAATAATCATCAAATACATACAATTTTATAGATAAACCTGCATTCAAAATCTCTCACTTTGCTGGCAAAAGATCTTTGGTTATATAAATTAAACAGCGAGATCATCATTGGACGAACTCTCATCACTAAAATAGTGGGATATTGAACGATTCATTGTCGTATACTGCAACTTTCGATAAATGTGACAAATGACTTTTGAAACGGCTATGAAGAGTCTGCAATTTTTAACCAACGATTGACAATTTCACTATCGAATATCAGATAGTAAAATTAGTTTACTACTGGATGTACTTTCGAGAAGTAAATAATTTTACCAATAATCGAACAACCCGTTTTCGCAAAAATTTTACTTTTGTAACTTTTTTTACCGTAGTAAAAACTTACACATAAAGTTTGTTTCAATACAATACGCTTGACCATCAATAATTTCTATTCTTCCACTAATGGTTTTTCTCCAACTTGATCAATTACTGAAAATCACTAATTTATTAATTCACTGATAAACCGCTGGAAGTAATGGATGTCTCCTAGCTTCTGGATGTTTGTAGGCGTGTTGGTAAATGCTCGCAAGTCTCCAGTGTTCGGGATATCCAGTCGTGTCTTTCCACCTATTGAAGGGAGGAGCTAACGTGGGGGCAGCGTAAGATTTCTTACTATACGGATCTCTCATCTTGGGAATCTTAAAAGAATTCTTTGTGTTATTGCTGGAATTCTCACCATTCTTGCAATCGGAACTGCCTACGGAGTTGGGATTTCCCGCTTTGAATGCCATCTTATATTCCGGTTTTTTATGATCGTTTGCATTGTGACTTTTATCGTGGTTTGTAATTTTTTCATTACACGCCACACAACTTCGTGTATTTACTGTATTTTTGATGGCACATTTAGGATATTCTCGACTTCCACACAGTGCACTTTCTTCTTTAGAAGTATTTGTACTAATTTTTGAGGTTTTTGATGAACTTTGGCACACTTGATTTTTTTTTAAAGATTCTATCGAACTACCATTATTGTTAAGCTCATCTAAAATTCTCTGATTTCTGTAATTCTTTTCATTATTTTTATAAATAATTAAATTATTTGGAGTATTCTCTTTCAAATGGGCGTTACATTGTTCAGTCCATGCTTTTTTTATAGTCCTATGATTTTCAATACTTCCGCAATTCCTTAATTGTCTAGAGCTCCTTGATGATTGTCCATCTGATGTACCGCATCCGTTGATACCGTCGCACGACCCACTCTTGATACGTTTTTCACTCTGAGCTCTCAGTTCTTTCTTTTCGACTGATTGATTTTTACTTTCTTTAGTTTTAAAGCTATGATCGACACTAGGAGACCTCGGCTTCTCGTACCGCGAATGTTCTTCACATTTAGAGACATCGCAAGCTTCTTTTCTCTTATTTTTTGACATATCTTTATCAAAGCACGGAACCACTCTGCCACATTCTGAATCTTCCGGTGGAACATTGTAAGAAAATATTGCATTAGATCTTCCAGTTTCCGGAATCACATCTTGTTTAGGAGAGTGCACCATAGCAAAAACTGCCGGCGCCTTGGAACCATTTGATCCGTCTATATGTTTAGGTCTTTTTGGCTCATCCTTAGGATCCTTGGTTCTAAAATCCCAGCGGATTGCGAGATCCATCGCAGTAGCATTATTCATGCAAATATCGTTTTCGCCTCCAGATGTCGCAGGCCTGATTAAAATAAGTTTTTCAAGATTCTGATTATTCTTTTCCATTGCACCACTTGTGAGAGGTCGATGAGTTTCGGGAAATAATCCCTTCCACCCGGAAGAGTATGGCTTTATATCCAGGTCTTGACCCGGTTCTTTCAAGTTTTTCCGACTGCTTTTGACTACCAGAGCATCGGGTAAAGGCTGGTGTAAAAGATTGTCCATGTGCATCTTGCGTGCGTAGTGAAATCCAGTGACTGGCGAGACTGCTGGCAATGGCTTATTTTCTTTTCTTTTTTTATCTAGTTGTTTATATTTATAAATTTTTTCATGCATGTTAATATTATTCTCCTTTTCTTTTTCTCCCTCCCAAGATTCTTCTTTTATTTCAATTTCATCTGTCAATTCCTCCAGAGATTTCTCTTCTGCAAAAAGCGGTGGAATGTCAATCCTTTTTTTTGGATCAGTTAAGCAACCTGGTTGATACTTCGTTTTATTTCCTTGGTTTACCTATAATATATAATGACAATGTTGAAAATTGTCAAAAATTGAAAGTGTTAAAAAAAAAAGTTTCATTAACTGTGCAGAAATATTTTTTAAGGACCAATTGTTTTATCGCAATATTTTGTAATTGAGTGAAAAATTTGAGAAGGATGAGAGGAAGACTCTGTTCAAAATACTTGTAAGTAATGAATGTTTGGAATAAGTTGATGAGTTTGTGTATTTGGGAAGTGTGTTTGTTTGAAATGGAAAGGCTGAGAAAGATATCGAAAGGAGGGTGACTGCAGGGAATAAAGTGAATTGCGCTTTGAATAGAATTATATTTAATGGGAACTTATCAACTGAAGCAATACTAGCGGTACACAATGGAGTCCTAATACCGACACTGGTGACACTGGTGTATGGAAGTGCAAGTGGCAAAAGAGGAACAAAAGTAGACTGTGTGCATTGCAAATGATATCACTTAGGCGTATATGCGGCAGATCCATTTATGACAGAATAAAGAACGAAGAAATAAAGAAAGAATGTAAACCTAATCTTAGTATAGTGAATACGATTAAGAAAGGATCACTTAGATGGTTTGGTCATGTGGAACGGATGAATGAGGAGAGAATGATAAGAAAGATATATGATGCAAGTATTGATGGCACCAGAAATGTAGGTCGTCCGTAGAAGATTTGGCACGATCAAGTAAATCAGACACTGGAAGATGGTCCTGTTAGAAGCCTCAATAATCGGCAAGCTTGTGTGAGAAGATGTATGAATGTGAATGAGGCGAGAATTGTGTATCAGGATAGAGGGGTGTGGCGCTCTATTCTCTCTTCCTACCAATGCAGGGGAAACGGCATTATGGTAAGTTAGTTAGAAGATAAACTACAGCACTTGAATGTATCTTATATTGCTAATGGAGGAAGCCTGCCACCAAATGCATATTATCCACCAAAATCTATTATATAAAATATATCTAGCAATTTATTCAATTTGTATATAAAAATATATATGTACAAACTATGCAAATTGAAAATAAATATTAATCATTAAAATGCATGAAATGAATCATTCAGTTCCAAAACACACCCCTATCACAATTTTAGTGGAAATTGACATTTTAATAACATTGTATGTCTTGTGCTGTCACAACCGAAGTTAAAATTGCTCTTCCATTCGTTGTAAATATTGAACTGAGTTTGAAAATATTCAAGATTCTCAATATTTAGAATAGTTTTTGACAATTTATTACATTATGGCAGGTTTTGGAACCTAGTGATTCATTTCTACTGTAATAAAATAAAACAACAAAATAAAATTCAATAATTTATTCCAACAAAAGCATAAAAGAATTCTGGTATTTTTTTATATAATAAAATATTTTTTCAAGAAATCTGCAACAAAAGAAAAGTAAATTAAATAATAAAAATCAAATTAAATATTTTCTTAATCAATTAACTTCGCTGGAATTACCTGAGGACTTTGAGGTTTTGTCACATCGAGTAATCCTGGATTCTGGACGATTTGAGATTTGGAAGACTTGGGCAGCCACTGAAGATATCGGCCGGGCGGTGGCTCTTTACTCAATTCAGCAGCTAGAAGATGTGACTGACATATATGTGATTGTCTTTTGTAATTATGTAAATTTGAACACAATTATTTATAGTCTTCATTTAGTAACACTCATCATATAAAAACTATATTTGCTAATCGAGCCCGTGCAGTTTTCATTAAAATAAACTGTACGTAATTATGTATTTTTAGAAACAAAGCTACATTAAATATTTATCTGACAGAACATTATTATCTGAATTCTAAGATAATAATTACGACAAAAATATTGCGAGATACGTTTTTTAATTCAAATTATTTCTCATAAATTCTAATTAAATACAGTTTAACATTATAATTGATACAAGGCGGTTACTTTGTAGTGTAAGATAATTATTTTTAAGTAAATACAGCTTATGTACACCACTACTACTTAAATATATATGTCTAATACCTTCATGATCTTGTGAAATTTTTGGAGTAAACATAAATAAGCCAATGTACAGATAATTTAATTTATATTATTTTATAAAAACTGATTATATTAACATTCAATACAGCCTACATACAGGCCTTTACATACAAACTAGTTCCGAGAGCTTGTTTGTGTGTTGATAAAAGGTCAAACAAAGTTAGCATATTACATTTACCATAATGATCACAACTATTGTTGTGCTTGACATCCAAAAACAAATTAATCGCACTGTAATTGAACAAAACATAGCTATACTGAAGAACATACACACTTGCCAAAGAAGACCGTATGTGGCTACTGTAAACATTATTGAAAGCGTGGGTTCCAAGCGGCAGTTACGCAAACTAACCTTACAAGCTGCTGTCAAATTTCTATTTAGCACTTACATATTTGTATCTTTGAAAGTTCACAAGTTGAAGGTTTGGGTGTAGAGGACTTAACGTGTATCGATTTGCTCTGCTTTGTAGATATCTATTTTAAAGAATATGGCTAGTTTTTTCTTCTTAGACTTAGGTTTGTTTCTTTTCAACTTCTTATTTTGATATGGCAGAAAAATACAAGATGTGTCTTATTTAATTTCCTGAGATTTTACAATCCATGCACAGATGTATTTAAATTTGGTAAAAATAAGCCCAAATACAAATTAGCCCAAAATATTAGTTGGAACGTTATTATTCTAAGGAGCTGAGCTGCCTTTAATTCCTTAATTTGTGAATGCATTACACCATCAATCTTATCTTTTATGTGTCCCCGTAAAAAAGTACAATAGCGCGAGATTCTGAGAATGTGGGACATATTGAATTTTATCTCTTCGACCAATTCATTTGTTGGCAAGATATTCATCAAAATAGGTCCTCATATCACGATGGTAGTGGGGGATGTGCTAGAAGTAAAACTCCACATAAACAAGTAAAACTTTTCCAATAGGCTCACCTTAAGATGCAATAGACCCTCGATTTTTATTAGAATTAATGGTTCCTAGAACTTCGGTGCAAGTACAGTCGCACTCAAAATTAATGTCTGGTCTGTATTACGCATAAAATAATCTGTCGGGTTATTTACACAAATGGTTCCCGAAAATTATTCCGTTATCGTGTTAGTTAGTTTTCCGGTTTAGAGTATTATTTTACATAAAAAATAACTCCATTCAGAAATTTATTTTCCATTTATCCAGGTTTCCGGTATATAGAGGGTCCGGTTTAGGCGTTGCAAAGCCACCTAATTTATTTTTCAAAGAAAATTGACACTTCATTCCAATGTAATGTATCAGTTTCCTTTTAAATTTGTCAAAACATTAGAAATTCGAAAGCGTTCACACAAAAGGATAACTTCTTTTATATACGATGCTCAACATCTCACGTACGACACATGACTTGTCCGGCAGATACAGAAGAAATACATTTTGTTATAGAGTAATAAAACAGGCATTGGCTGTGACAAGCGCACGCAGTCAATACAATGCCGTGCGCAATTAGAATTTGTGAGAAACGATCTTATCAAAATTAAGCATTTATCTGACAGAATATAATGTCAGATAAATACTTAACTGTTAATGTTAACAATAACATAATAATTGTGCTAATAATATTATCAGATAAACTTTTGTTTCAATTTATTTCCCAGGATAGGCGATTATGCACAGCCTATTGCAATATGTGAATGATACAGTAATCTGTAAACGGTGCACCATTTCTCACCCTGCTCCCTTGTGATCCTATCGGGATAGTCCCACGCAGTAGGATGGTGCTTCCAGGCGGGCGCCCCGTCGCGAGGAGCTCGGGGCAGCAGCCGACCGTGACTGTCGGCAAGAAAATAGTTGGGGCCGACAGGAGGTGTGCGTGGCCTCGACGGAAACCAGCGCGGCACTTCCCAGTTGCGAAGGCTCTTGGGAGCAAACGGGCGCTCGTACTGAAAAATATTTTTTTGTTCTTAATCATAAAGTGAATGGGACCGAACCAAACATTATTCAGAACATAGTTATGTGATGTTTTAAATACTAATTAAATGTATTAATTATAAAGATATACATATAACATCAAATGATGGAACGATAAATGTATTAATTTGAAAAAAGTGTAACATGTAGGTTCGAAAATTTGTCATCAAAGATACTGTCGCTGTAGCATAGTTGATAATGAACCTTCCCCGGATAGGAAAAGAGATCCAGGTTCGAATCCCGGTAGCGCAACAACAATACTTTTCGATAAAATTGATTTTATATGTATATCTTTATAATTAATACATTTAATTAGTATTTAATAAATAAATCATGTTTAGATGCTCTCATGTTTCACGTCCTCATATATATGACTCTTTTTTTTGAGTAGCAGTATTTTATTTATATATTGTATTCTATTATGATCTAATGAACATATTATACAAAAAAAAAAAAAAACTATTATTGCCGACTAAAAAATGTGTGAAATATTAGAATGACTAAAAATGACCTAATTTAGAGATACATAGTTTTAATATAATGTTAAATTTGATGGATATAATTCTACTGGAAAATGCTAATAAACCATTTTAATCAAAGAAATAAAAAATTAGCACACATTGCCCAATATTTATTTACACAATCAGAAATACTCATACCAGCTTACTTATCCCTTAATAACATATCCTATACTCTCTCATTAATAATCAGAGTCTTAACTTTTTATATTAAAGTTGAATAATAAATACTTAGGATCACATGTGAAAAAAATAATTTTATAATGGAGCTTCAAACGAAGACCGCCCCAGGTTCATATATTAAAATATTAAAACTTAACAGTTATTAAAAAATCGGCAAACAATAAAATTAAGCATGATGTTTCTTTGAAATGAAAATGTATTTGTGTTTGAAGCAATCATAAATTAAATTGATTTAAAAAACTTATTAAAATATATATATTTCATGATAATTATCACAAAAATCTTCCATATAATTTTTGGCACCCTTTATTTTTACAAGATACAAAAACTTCGGTTAAAAATCATTAAAAAATTAGAAAAAAAAAAACTCGAAATTCAAACAATGACACTAATATCAGCGTGTTCCGAAACGTCAACAACGTTGCCAATGTAACCGGCGAAACCACCCAGAAAACTGGGCGGGAAAAATTATATTTCGCGGTGCTCACCCACTCAAAGTTTACAAAAAAAATTCCGAGCTTCCTTCGACTGTTTTGTAAATAATGTTATTTCAATTTGCCGCCCGCTCTCGATGCTTCTCTTGAATGAAATTTGTTCAGCGACAATTTCAGCCCAATAAAAATACGAGCATAGTAATAGTAAGAAATGATTCTAGATTCGGTGACACAACCTTCCCACCGAAGGCCGCCGCGGATACTACCCGATTTAAAATGATGAAACCGGCATTTCGCGTCGGTGAAAACCCGTCCGGAAAATGCTAATAGCCTTTCCGCGGTTCGCATTCCAAATTTCATCAGACGTTCAAATAAATTTCGGCAATTTGAAAGAAAATTATACATAATATTACGATAGCAAAATCTAACATTTTATGGTTTTGACATTATTTGGCAAATCAAATCATGAAAATGTATGATTTTACCAAAGCACCAAAAATAATGTTGTTTTCCGGTAAGAACTATTTTTTTCACGATTTTAATTCGGGAGCATCCCTTCGTTTATTTTCTTTTTTGTGATATATATTATTCGTATTTTAATGATCTTCATTTTTATTCATCAATTATTTAGTTGGTAGATGATAACTTTTTATCCGGTAGGTAAACAGTAGCGCATTTAGGCATAAGCCCACCAGGCCTTCGCCCAAGGCCGCTGATAGAGGCCTCAATTTTATGAAAAATACATTGTTTATTCGTCCAACCTCCAAATGTAATCTTTCACGATATATATTTCTTTTTCTTCTTCATCATCCAATGCTGGACGTCGTGGTCCCCTAAAATATCTGGAACCTGGTGCACAATTCGTCTCCATTCCTCCCGGTCTTGAGCAGCGTTTAAAGTAGAGGTATGCCGTTTGCGAACGAGCGGGTCAGTTATATTGAACTAAAGGTACAAAATTCCCAAGTCTCATTCAATCTAGTTCGCAAACTAGACTTGTATAATCTAGTTCGCGAACCATGTTGAATATTAAACTAAATATCCGAATCTACTCAGGACCAATTGAACCGAATCACGGTGGTGTAGTACAATACGGTAGGGGAGAGTCGGATAATTGCGATCGGTTGATAATTCTGTACCCAGCCCAAACTAAGAATCTAACAATAATAATAATAGACAAAATATCATGTCACATCGCGCATAAATAAATAATTTCCCGCACAGCCATTGTGATTAAAGCAGCCGTTTATGGTGGACACGCACTGACGTGTTTCGCGCGTTTTTGTTATTATTTTTGCAAAACTTGCGGATCGAGGTAAGTACGTATCTATTTAGGTATTTATATAATGTTATATTGAATTACTAATATTTTTTAATATAATTATATTATTGTGTCCAAGTGTTATCATATTGACACAATATTCTTCGAAATTGTTGTGAATATAAATCAAAATGGCGTAGTCTGATAATTGCGCGCGATAGGTATAAGGTATAGGCTACCAACAAATAAAAAAAGGTCTTGGGATCCACTTCAAATGAAGAGAGCATTAGAGGCAAGAAGATCTGTAAGGAAAGTAATGGAAGTAGCAAGAACGAGAATTTGAACGTGATAGAGAAATATGATTCAGTTGGTGCCTCTGGTCCAACTGGATTCATAAGGAGTGTAGCGGAAAGGACACCGCTCATCATTTTATTTGTGACTATTATTTAGTGCTGTAATGTTAAAATTCATTGAATTCATTAAAACTCTTTAAGTGCGCGCTTTCAAAAACAATTAATATTTTCGCAGTTTTTACGAAAATGTGGGTTTAAATTATTCATTTATATCAAAATTCTGATTTTTTTTAAAACTATTATTTACATAGGACCTTTAAACTAATGTAAAACTAATAAACTGAATGTTATTTGCCATAATTAAGAAAATACAAGTATTATAAGAAAGACCGCGACCATTAAATTTATTTTCAGCGTGCCACAGAATTGCCTTAATATAGAAAGTTCTTGCATATACGAAATATATTTTCTTATAATCTTGAACCAAATTAGCAAAATGCTAAAAATGAATACAGTTATAAATCATTCAATTTGCAGTACAAATGATCAATTTTTGACGTTTTTAAAATACTTTGTGTAAGAGAAAATTTTTTTTTAATAATATATTATATTTAATTACATGCTATAAGACTTCAGCTACTATTTAAAATCATGTTTTGTATCCAAAACACAATAATTTCTTACTAATTAATATTTATGTCGATCCTATTAATATGTCGATTTTATTAATATGAGGATGTTAATACCATAAAAAAATAGACGGATGATAACCTACTATCAATTAATACTGACAAAACATACTTTCTACGATTTGCTATTTAACAGAAAGATAACACTCAAATTAATATTAAAATCCACACCAAAGGCTATACTCAAGAAAACTCTTGTGAGCAATGTTCATCAATTGAAGAAAAAGACTGTATAAAGTACCTAAGAATCATAATAGATAACAAACTCAAATGGAAAGAACATATTACTAATCTTACAAACAAAATAAAGAAAACTGCCTACATATTTTTAAGACTCGGAAACATCTTACCACTTACAAATCTGAAAATAATATATTACGCGTTTTCACGCAATTTGCAATACGGTATTATTGGATGGGGAGGAGCATATAAAACTTCAATGTCACAATTAGAAATCACTCAAAAATGGTAATAAAAATTATTCTAAAAAAAAAAGACTATCCAAGTATACAACTTTTCACAGATTTGAAAGTACCAAAAATAACAGACATATACAAAAATAATTCAAATTTTCAAAATTAAAAATCAATTAAACCTTAGAAGTGAATTCCGATCTACAAAATTTAAAGACCAAATTGATAATCCAAAAGTAAAATATACCGCAACCCAAAATCACTATTTTCAATCAAGGCATCAAATTTTTTAACAGTCTTCCCATCACAATTAGAATAATTACAGACTACCATCAATTTGTATCTGAAGTAAAAAAAATATATACACAGACTAACTGAAACATTAATTATCTCGTACATACTCCTTCTCTATACACGAGTCGTACTCTCATAGAGAAGAAATAAATGCTAAAATTATTAAAACTTTATTAAAATACAATTAAAATTAAAAAAATTAATGTGTTTTTATTGGTTTATTTTTATTTCAAATAGCCGATTAAAAAACAATATCCAACAAACAAGATGCACCGACATATATCATCTGAACTTTTGGTTATATATATCATCTAAATGAACGAGTCAAGACAAACGTAGTTACACGTGTGTCTTATTTATATTTACATATTCACTTTCTGTATTATTTTATAACTGATACTTCAGTTCAATCCGTATTCGGCGCCCAATATGAAATTAAATATTAAAACCCACGTACAGAAATAATTATTGTTATTATTCCCTTCACGCTTCTTCGCAACTGCCCATTCGTTGAATATTAAAATTGAAACCCACGACATATTACAATTCTGTGGTATTTTCTGCCGCACAGATAATGCAACCCTTTGCGAAGTGCAGAGAACAGGAGTCACCCCCTTCCGCAGCCGCGTGGCGCTGATTAGTGGCTAAGGCGCGCCGCGGCGGTGACTTCCATTATTTATTATTAAAACCACCCCTAATGGTGCTCGCGCCTCCAAGGCGTGGGAAAATTTATACGCCCCGTCCCGTTGAAAGGTAATTGAGCAATTAGACTAACATAATACAATTCAAAACGTGTGTTTAAAGCCTGTGTCCACGAAAGGACACACAGTGAAATAATCTCAGAGATCTAGTTGAAATATCTCAATACCAAGGGGTGTGCACTATATATAATCAAAAAAAGCTGTGCATAACAATAATCTTTGCAAAATAAATATTTATTTGATATATTATATATTGAGTATGTAAATAATTCAGTTCTCATGTTAACGTATTAACTAAAACCGTATAACTATCGAAAGAATTTAAAATTGACAAATAAAGCTCCGCATGTGTTTTTTCGCAAAATCTGTCCCAGACGTGTACGAACTAAACGCAAGCCTCGCACCGCGCTGTGGTCTGAATACACGTCTTCGGTTTATAAGACGTTTTAAAAGACGCCACAAGCGTGTATTTGAAATGGACTTGACTGTATGCATTCCAATACACTTTAATTAAACGTGGTATTATTTTATAACATATTTTAGCTCCTTTAGTTAATAACTTGAAAAACTCCTCAAGAATAATAGTAGATAATAATACACACTCGCATAGGTATACTGACACAAAAACGTGTTTCCGAAAGAGCGAATGATGAATACAACCTCAAATGATAATACCCATACCTTTTACATTATCTATATTAATCACCATAACCTAAGCCCATGCCTAGTGCACGCCGCTGCTCAATACCATGTACATTCGTTGAGATTTTGATCTGGTGATAAACTCAGAGCTCAACTTGAGATTTGCAGAAAGAGATAGAAACTCAAACCAGTGTACACAATGTCTGATATTTGATCAGCAAGATTCGATATGTCCACACGAACCACCGTACATATATCCTTACAATTATATATTCAGACTGTTAGACTCAAGTCGTCATACATAAGACGTTGAATTACAAACACTTATACAAAATCGATTGTCTCGAGTCGAAAATATCTTTAAAGTCTCCATTAGTGGACACGGACCATTATTTTGTCTTCATTCGTCAAGATATACGTATTTTGTAACATACAAGAATTGAGTGTTGATTTATTAAATGCTAGATTTATTATACGAATCTCGATTTTGATAAATATGACGTCAGCGTGAAATATATCATTTTTAAGTGGATCAAATATGCATAATCATTCAAATCATTATTAAAAGGCGACACATATATTATTAAACCACAAATCGTTCTAAGATAATGGGCGGATTGACGACCTGAGGTCTGCCCTGGAAATTTATAAAACAATCGACCCTGTCACAACCTTAAAAATCGATAACAAATAATATTTTTAATTGATATTCTTTGTAACATGACATGAAAAAATGACGTAAAATGTGAAAAAAAAACGTATTTTTTTTTAAATTAAAAAAAAAATTCATCTTTAATAAATACTTAGTTCCGCAGTTAGATCGATAATTATTTCATTATCAATCTCGTTTAATATGTCTCTCCCTACTGACATTAGCATGAAAGCTTTTAGTTTACTGTCACTAATAGTTCTCGGCAATCTATTTTTTTCCCCGCCTCACACAGTCATCGTTCTATGCAACAAAAGTTAGTAAAATGTCGATTAGTTAAGGATGAATTTTAATATTTTATTTTGTAAAATGAAAACAAAAATCGAAGCCATCGGCCCACCGAGATTTCTCCCGGTGCCCCGCTGAGAATATCTATTGTTATGTATGTACCTACAGTCCGAAGCCACATCCCTATATTTTAGTTAATCAAACTTAACCTTTCTTGATTTGAGGAGAGTTATGAGTTGAAACCGCTATTTTAATAGTTTTGTCTAATCTTATTATTTATGCTAGAAGTAAACGGATGTGCATTGAAACGATTATTTCATATCATCTAATTTATTGCTTTGTTTTCCCGGTACAGAACCCGGATTTAAATTATCTTCTATATTATTTAATGGGAGAAATATCTTCACAATTATCTTTATAAACACAACCTTTCAGAGATCAGATCGTATCTAACATCCAAAAGAGAAAGAACTGAACTGAATCTATTAATTTCAATACATCTCCGTGAATTGGTTATTTGTACACTTAAAACTCAATATACGTAATTACTTCAAACCGCCAAGTCTTCATATTCAAAATTTTCCTTTATGGTACATAATACTATATACCATATCCGAGCTCAAGTCACCTGTTACTAACAGTCCATCTACTACGTGAAAAGAGAGAAGACGATAAATACGAGGCTGCCGCTAGACCAAGAAATCTAGGAGTCGTCTAATTAGATAATATGATGTTAATGGACTATTTACAAAATAAACGGTTCTTTAATTTATATTATATAAAGAATATCCCTGTAATTAATATATCATGAAATTAAAGTATTTATTTTATATAACTTGCACATACATGCAGACTCTCGATTATGTGACACGAAAATACAAAATACGAATATAAACAATTATTTTATTAGAAAAGTCAATAATTAATAACAAATCGGCCGCTATGCGCGCATAATTAAAATTTACGATTTGACGTGATGCAGCGGCCAACTTGCATTAAAAGTAAATGCTGAATCTAAGCGCGCCCAAATAATAATTTGCGTACGCATCATCGACTGGGATTTCCGATCTATTTTCTGGATTTTAATCTGTTTTCTGGTATGTAGTCAAAAGAAAAACTATTTTAATTTTGAAATTTTTCAGATTTTTTTACAATCTGCAGTCCGGTTAATGCTACCCCGGATAATCGGGATTCGAGAAGATTTAGTATTCACGGTCCGTAAAGGTATCATCTGCCAATTAAATGTTAACATAACTTATTCTAACCTAACCTAACCTAAGCTGACCTAATTTAACCCAACCAAACAACCAGTTTAAGAAAAATTCTCATAGAAACCCTATTAATATCCATCAGTTCTTATCAAGTTTCACCATATTAACTTTTGGCTGTATCAAAACATATTACATTTATCGCATTCAGTATGCAAGTATGTGTAGTATATGAACTATAAACATATAATTTACATCCAGATATTGTGTCAAAAGTCAAAAACGAATGTACTGCATTAGGTATATTGTCCTGTTGGGTTAGGTAGTAAGTAGTATAAAGTCAGTGGCGTGCAATATGTATAGATTTAGGTTATCCTGTTACCAATCGTACATGTTGTACATAGGATTATGAACAGTCATTTAACCAACGTCTTTAGACAAAATTAATCCGTCGTTTATACGATCCTACCATATATTTATTTAAAATTTTAGATTAGTATCAATGGTGTTTTTAAAGTTTAATGTTTAACGTAAAATAATACCTTCTTACCCATATAAAAATCAATTAATTAAATGTATGAACGTTTTTAAGAACACTTTTTATGACTGAACGTGATTATTTTATTGTTTGAAAATCCTTCACGTAATAACTAAACGAATTAATTATTTTTATTACAGGTTAACGTAGGAAATAGTTCTGCCAATTGCTTTTTATTTTTCCCAAATCATAAACAAATTAATTCACTAAATGCACCTCGAACGTAAAGAACGACTACGAAATCAACACATTAAAAACAGTAAGACAGTAAAATTCACGAATTAGTAAAAATAGAAGTAGATACTTCAATGATTAGCAGTTGTAAGCATTTCTAATGTTATTCTGTTAAAAAAACAGCATAAGTAAAAACTCCATACAAAATGGATCAACCGAAAGGAATTTTCAATTCAATAAATAGCCAGTTGTATGACTTGAGCAATTCACTAGCTTAAAAGTAGTCGATAGTAATGTAAATAGCTACAACGCGTCGATAGTAACTACTAGCGCTACGGCTGCAGCGGTGGGTTGTCGGGGTAGTTTTTACAACTATATCATTAAAGTTTATACTGGTACACAGATGGCACTAATTGTAATAAATCCGTAAATATACGTTCACGGTCCGTAATGCATATTTCTAGTAATGCATGACTTTTTTGTTTGTATACACTGCACGCTTCTGCATAGAATCTATACTATTATTAGATTTGCCTAGTACAACTAAAAGCTACGCTTTAGTTATATTTTTACTGTGCGAATCTTTCCAGGTGATCCTCACACAGAACATTTATTTAATGCTGGCCTCGTATTACTTAAAGTTGGACGGTCCTGGTTTAAAAAGTTATTGTATGTTTTTAAAATATACCAGCCATTAAAAAAAAAACGCAGCAATTACCCCGACTAGCTTATTTTGCTGCCTTGTTTAAAGTCGTGTTGTCGCCGTGTACAGCAGAGTCCGGCGTAAGGCACGTCGTAATCAGAAATGTCAAAATAATGTTTCAATAATTAATTCTGAACCTTCTCATTATTCTATTTTGTAACTCTCTTGCAAAATGTGAACCTGTCTCAATAATTTAATAATATTGAAATTAAATCAGCGGGGTAGCAATTCTTCAGAGTCGAAATTTATTTGGAAGACTTTTCTAATACATTTTCTGTAGCCTTCTGCTTGGGAAATACGAAATAAAAGTATTATAACTCGTTAGAATATTGGAGAAATTCGTTTGCCAAAAGATTTCACCAGAGAATCGATGTACTTAACAGATATTGTCTAAAGATAATATTAGGAGAGTGGCGAGCTTCAATAGAATGAGAAAGGCTGAAGATATAGAAAACTGGCGATCCTGGCGAAACTGGAGGTAGCAAAGAAACACAAGCTGATGATAATGATGTACAACTCACAATTAAATGCCGAAAGGTACCAACATATGAGCCATCCCTATATTACTATTCTAAAAGAAAATATTAGGTAAATCTTTAAAGTGAATGGAATCAACTCAGATTAAACTCTGAACCCCTAGTACAGTACTCCAAAAAAATAAATTATTATCAATAATACTTGTGCGACATCAAATTAAAATTTAAATGTTCACCAAAAAAAGCACTGAATTGAAGCGGTATTTCAGAATTTCTGATGGTGACGCGTTGGCATGTGGAACCTACGGCAATCCCTGGGAAACGTTCGATGAGTACAAGGAACAACATTTTAGCGAGTGGGAAGTAGAATTACCACAGGACAAGACCGATTGGCTGAATGGCACAAGCAATTACCCAAAGTATCTTAGATATTATGTTTGTAAGCAATTAGTTGAGTTAGGTTAGGTTAGAATAGCTAGAGTAACTTGTTGGTCTAGTGGTTAAGACGCTGTCCTAGTGATTTAGTAGTGGTCGGAGGTTCGCGCCTCGTTCCAGGAGACCAGTAAGTTAGTCTTATTTTCATAGTACAAGCGTTTAGCTTAGTTTTAAAATTATAAGAATATTGATGTGACATGCATTTCGTGTACGCATCTCTATTGAAAAAAAAAAAGCCCAAAATCACTTATAACTCAAAACTCTTCAATAAGGATGAATAAAAATACTAAATTGCGTTTTAAAAATGTTATTTACTAGGAAACAATAAAGTATTATCCTATCAAGGGAACACATCCTTACTGTGAAGTTGTAATTATTCAGAACAGACGGTTTGCGATATTTTAAATACTATTTAAATGTATTAATTATAAAAATATACATATAAAATCAATTTTGTCGTTAACAACAATATTTTTCGATTAAATTGATTTTATATGTATATCTTTCTAACTAATACATTCAATTAGTATTTAAATTATTATCCATTACGTATATGATTATGTTTAATGAAAACAAATTTTTATGACGAAATTGCAATTTCAAAACATAGATTTTAATTTGTTTTGAAATATATTTTATTTCAGTATTGAACAAAAGATATCCGGAAACTATTTTCCCGCCTCTGGACGTGCCGGAAAATTTCCTCATCTTCAATGTCTGGAATTGACGTCGACCAGGGGCGTACACGGCAGCACGGGTTTCCATTTCTCTAACTTTATATCTCCTTCGCGTGCCGATACACAAATAATAATCGAATTTGTTCATGACGACACGAATGCCCATCCCCGGGTCACGAATATTATGATAGGACGAGCGTCTAAATTATAAAATGGGGGTGAGCCGGGGTCTGAGATGCCGATTTGCCTCGTGACAGGCTGTGAAATCCTGTACGATCACCGAACCGAAATGAGAAAACCATTATAAATCTAATTTCTTTTAATAAGGCATTACTCCAGTTAATCTGATAATATTTTCCCGACAAACACATGTTTTATCATCGGGTTTGGTGCTCTGGTTAAGTAAGCTGGCGAGTTAGCGACATAATTCATGGAGATGCCTGTATTTATTAAAAAATTATTTCCTATAGGTATTTGATTAAAATCAATCTTTCAAGTACCTGTACTATTTAAAATGTTGAATAAATATTTTGTAGCAGATTTACAGGTGCAATGTCCACCTACATATGTGTACATCACACACGTCAAATGTTTGTTCATTAATATTCCGTTCGTCAATTGGGTAAATTCGAATCTCCTCAGAAGTAGTTAAAACCGAAAAAAATGTTCATAAACTTGTACAAAATCTATCGAAATCAGTTTAATTATTGTCCACTCCTTTTTGTTAAAAATAAATTTCGGTGTCCCGTCGCGAGTATAACGATCGGAACCTCTCTTTAGCATTCCTACAAGTCGAACCAATTCTGGAATTCTGGATTATGCTCTCCTATAGTGAGAATGTGCCGAGCTTACGATGATTAGTTCACCGACATTAATATATATTTTGTTTCATAACCATTATTTAAAAACAAAATAAACAATATTCTACGACGCAGAAGGTAAAATCAACAAAGTAAAATCATCAACATATAAGTGATTTATTTTTCAACATTAGCAAAATTACTTTGTGGTCTCATTTTATATATATATATATTAGACAAAATACTTTATTTAAACCACTATTTATTGATTATTCAACATGTTTCGATACATATGGTATCTTCTTCAGGAAACAATGTATACTGAAATTAAAAATACAAGCACAGATAAAAACAAAACTATAAAGTGGTGAATAAGTAAGAACTAATATGAAAACAAATTTAAAAGGTGACTATTTTCAAAGAGGATTTGGTTTTTTATAATATTTAACTTGGTATTAACACATTTTCTTATTTCTAAAATTTCAAATTTATCTAACTGTAAACCCCTAGTACTTGTATGTTTAATTTCTAAACCCTTGTTAATATCAAAAGAATGGTTTGTTTTCAAAAGGTGATTAGAAAATTCTATATAGTTGTTACTATTTAGGCATCTCAATCGCTCCTTAATTATAATATCAAAATTTCTCCAAGTTTTACCAGCGCAGTGCAGTTGCAGTGGAGAAAAATTCAACTTCAACTTCAATTATAAAAAACATTCCAAATTCTATAAAACCACCTTTTTACACGAATAACAAATAATTATATATTAAATAACAATGATAAGAACGATATTTAAAAAAAATCAGGGGTCTACAAATTATTTTTATGTAGGGAAAACTTTCAGAAATTAAGGAAGACTTGAGATGCCTAAATAGCAACAACTATTACTAAGAATTTTCCAATCACCTTTTGGAAACAAACCATTCTTTTGATATTAACAAGGGTTTAGAAATTATACATATAAATACCAGGGGTTACAGTTAGATAAATTTGAAATTTTAGAAATAAGAAAATTTGTTAATACCAAGTTAAATATTATAAAAAACCAAATCCTCTTTGCAAATGGTCACCTTTTAAATTTGTTTTCATATTAGTTCTTACTTATTCACCACTTTATAGTTTTGTTTTTATCTATGTTTGTATTTTCAATTTCAGTATACATTGTTTCCTGAAGAAGACACCATAGGTATCGAAACATGTTGAATAATCAATAAATAGTGGTTTAAACAAAGTATTTTGTTTAATTATTTATATAAATGATGTGTTCACCGGCATTGATATATTTTCTGTTTCATTGCCAACATTTAAAACCTAATAAACAATATGTAATATTAAAATGTAATATGTAACTATGTAATATGTAAATCATTTTAACTTATTTTTATTTTTATAACTGTTTACATCGTATTTCGCTTTTATTGTAACCTCTTTCTTTTTGTCCATGTGAAATATGTTAGCATGCAAGTTATCTGTCACCATTTTCTTTTTCTCTCTACGTCCAATGCTCTTATACTTATATCTGTGTCATATCTAACAACTAAATAAACTCATAAACTGTTCATGGAGGCTTTGTATAATTCTTCACTCCATAAAATTGCAAACCTCTCTCGAGTATCGATCGCCGGTTTCCGGTTCGTGCCCGGGCAAAGTGAATATCCGGCGCGCACATGCCACGACATTATTTTCGATTGTCACAGAAATCAGTTTTGAGTAGACTGAAAAAGATATTAGATATTATTACCCACAAACACGAATAGTAAATCCGCTCTGCGATTTGTTTCAATTCTCTAAACCTAACCTGAACGGACCCGCAGCGCTATTATGATTTGGTATTGAGTGCAACCGATATCGCCTCCCACTGAGTGTTAGTTGCGATAGAATTTATTTTCAACTCTCTGAACGGGGCCCCTTTAATAATGTTTTCCTTTCAAAGTTTTTTGATTATTAATTATGTATATATATACAAATATTATGCAGTATACAAATTAGTTTTTTATGATATTTATATATTATTAGGTTGGGTATGATTAATAAGAACGTTATGGGTTTAATTTCAACTTTATTTTCAAGGCACGCTCAGACTACGAACGACACACACGGCAAAGACGGTAAAAAGAGTGTTATGTCTCCGAAGTTTAGTTGCGCGTCCTTCCTTCTAACGGCAATCCCGGTAATTTCTTGTAGTGGTTATCCTGGAATGCGGTCTTTGAGTATTTGGCGCGTAACAATATTTCAATTCAATTTTTACATGAAGTCGCGGTACAAAACTGATGTATGGTGGTGACGCCTGGTGCTGGTGAAAGATAAACTGAATAAAATGGAAATGAAGTCACTCAGGCATAGGTATTAGTGATGGTAAACCATTACGTGACTGATTGTGTCACTGATTGGTAACTGAGATTTAACGACGATTGGTAACTAAGTTTTAACTGTTGGAGGTTTACTTTTTGGTGTACCAGTCGCTGTTTGAAAAATTATGTTAATCAATTATCAACATCGTTACAATCGAACACAATCACAGTCACAATCACGGTTAAAATAACGATTTTACCATCACATCTCGGAGATTCAACTCGAGACGAGATGAAGGTCGGTATCGGTACAGAGTTCAGCGAGAAGAGATATGTGAATCCAATACGTTTTGCTCCCGGATTAGAATGACGCATCCGGTACACGCGTACCTTTAGCAATTCTCAGATATTAAAATCTAGATAGACGATAAAAACTTGACACAGCCAGGTAAATCAAATACTAGAAGACGATCCTTTTAAAAGCCTCGACATGACTGACATGATTCGAGCATGAGTAAAAAGTTGTATGTTAGGACTGAACAGTGTAGCGTGTTATCTTCTCTGCCTACCGCGCGCGGCGATGGTATGATGGTAAGTGAGTTCTTATTTTTCTTTAGCGGCCTCGAGGGAGTCGGAAATCACAGATGTGACCGCAGTCACTAAAGATCACCATTCATCTCTTAACATTGCAATTCAGTCCCCCGGGATCTCGCTTATCTCTAGCAGGTCTATCTTGACATTATCTGCCCATCTTCGTCTCGGTCGTAGCCTTGTGGTCTCTCGCTTTGTCTGTATAACGAGACTCATCTACTCTTGCACATATCCCGCCTACTAGAGTCTTCTTGCTTTCACGTTTCCCGGGATATCTGGTGCGGCATACCATTTCCGAATTTCCAAGTTCTTTAAACTACATTCTTCGGTTAGGTTAACATGTGTATGACCGTGTATCTTGCACGAGATATACATAATTAGTTTTAAAATTTATATCAATATAAAAAAAGTCAAAGAATTTTATTAAACGCGAACTCGCGTGCACAGCAAAAATTTTCACAATCATATTTCAACATTTTTTTTTAATCCTTCATTTATTTAATTTTATAGTTATTTAAGTATTCGTATAACCCTTTATATATTTTTATGTAGTCATAACAATCTGGTTTTATTTTCAGAATGTTTATTTTACATGTAATTTATTGTTTTTTTCTATTTTGACAAATTTATATACAAAAAATGTCACTCAAACAACACAAATTTTATATTAGATAATTTCGGTACAAAAATAAGGCAATAAAAGGTATTTCTTCAGCAATATATCGAGACAATATTTTTTAACTTTTGTTTACAATTTTCATAAAAAATACTATAAAATATTATCCGAAACCAAAATAAATTAAAAGACTTGACTGGCGTATTTCCTAATCCCAACAGATTTTATATTTTATTATTAACAATTTAATTATGCGCCTAGAAAATTACTAAATTTAGAACGAAAGAAAAACTGTACGCATAACATGTGTTAAAAATGTCATCGAAAATATTCGAGAAATTTGGATTACACTTTTTGAGTTGGTATTTAAATCCCAGATAAAATTCGATTTATATTTGAAACCAATTGTCACATTTGGATATGGAAAGCAATAGATAATAATATTTTTATCCTTTTTAATAATTTTGTAGAGTTGTATTTAAAAATTGTAACACAATTTCATTGGTAGTTTATGGACGATTTTACGCAACTTCCGGAAAATTTCAATCCTCAAAAGCCCCCTCCGTTAAAAATAAATATGAGATGTAAAGAATTTTGTTAACACGTTAACTCCGTTTCACTGCATTCTTAACTGATTCTAAAGAAACATTTCTAAAAAAAAAATGTACAGGTAAATGTCTCATCTGAGTTCATTAACCAATCTGATCCAATACCTAATTAATACTGTTCAAAAATGCGTAACTCCGCTAATATTGTACCTAAAGAAAAAACTAAAAAAAATGCTTCCACACACAAACGAAATCTAAAAAACCTGATTCTTATATAATATCCGACCTGGTTTTTTTAATATCGTACAATTTTTGCGATGACAATCGAACAATGCTCAATGAGCGAGCGCCGAAATGGCACAATAGTCAATACAGTCGCATGGCGCACTTACCGTGTCATTGATAGCGACAAGGGGATGAGGGGTGTTTAACCTCCCCTGTACATTTGAGCGGCCGAGCCCCTCGCTGGCCCCACCGGCCCCGCTGGCCTCGCTCACCATATTTCACTATTAATCCTCTAATCTCGTTTGGGGCCCGAACGCCCCGAGCACACCGACAGGTCCACTTGATAATACAAACATCTGCTCACGCGAAGGACGGAATCCTCATGTGTGGTGACTTCTCAAGACTGAAGGAACGGTGAAATTGAAGAATAATATAGATCAATGTTACTATTAGACACACACTATCACTGCACTCTGAACATTACGTAAAAAATATATTACAAAAGCTATTTTTCTTATAACACTCATTTTTCTGCCCTTCGGCGTCGCGACGTCTCATCTCATTAAGGGCTGTCCGTTTAGTAAATCTGCAAAAAATCATCGACGCGAATTGGGCGCGGCAATATTTCCTCAAGCCCGTAAATATATACTATTACTAAAAGAAAAAAATGTGCTATCGCCGATTGTTTTTACTAAATAATTACCACTTCACGGCCAATTTTACCGTAAAACCTATTTTTCAACGTCGAAAATGATTTATGATGACGCGACAGATTTGTAATCTTAAATAAAGCGGTTTGTGTCTTGATTAAATGTACAGAGTGAAAATATAAGCTATTTTTGTAAAATACAGATGAGTACACGGAATACATGTCACATAGTAGTTTCTAACTTGGCTAAAACCTTTGAAAATATAACTATTTTTGTGGTCTTTTAAAAGGAGGCTCTAGATCATGAGAATGTCAAACGAATGTCATGCGAGATATGTCGATATTTATCATAATTTATAATATAACTTACATACATTCGTATAAATAAAATTTAGCACTTTATAGAATACTAATACTTAATACATATTTCTAGAGTAACTATTACGTATGTAGATGTAAGTATAATAGACAAGAATCTGGTACAGGAAACTGAAGAATATTCTTGGTAAACTAAATCAAAAGATCGGCAAAATATTCCATCAGAGCAGTTTTACATTTTTAAATATGCCCGGTGCGCAGGCAGGCATGATGGTAAATGAAATGAAGTAATCCCAGATTAAGACTTGTTTACAAGTTCCCCATTGAACCTAAACTCGAGCATCACTAATGGTAGCGAGTGTTGCCTCAGTGTCTGTTATGACACAAGCTCCAGTGATTTATGAGTGCCACTAAGCCCGCAAGTATTGTTAGTGGAACGTTTATATATTTTTTACAATCAATCTGTAGGGTAGCCTTCGCAAGGGACGGTACTTACGCGAGTCAGTGGCGGCTCTGACCAAATTCATATTTGAACTACATGAAAAAATCACAAAAATTCTTCGGAAGATCAGTGATTATGTATTTCTTTAGGTTATAAATAGTATTACATTGCCTTATTAAGTACCTCGAATTTTCTTGTTCTAATTTACATCATTTTACTATGATGAAGAAAATTCATCGATTGAAAAAAAAAATTGTATAAAGTACCTAGGAATCATATTAGATAACAAATTCAAACGAAAAGAACATATTACTAATCTTACAAACAAAATAAAGATTTTTAATCTACATATTGTTAAGACTCGGAAACATCTTACCACTTACAAATCAGAAAATAATATATTACGCGTTTGTAAAGTCACATTTTCAATACGGTATTATTGGATGGGGAGGAACATATAAAACTTCAATATCACAATTAGAAATTACTCAAAAAATTTCCAAGTATACAACTCTTCGCAGATTTGAAAGTACCAAAAATTATAGACATATACAAAAATAATTCAATAATCTAAATTAAAAATGAATTAAATTTTAGAAGCGAATTCCGACCTACAAGATTTAGAAACCAAATTGATATTCCAAAACTAAAATACACCGCAACCCAAAATCACTATATTTATCAAGGCATTCAATTTTTTAACAATCTCCCCATCACAATTAGAAAAATTACAGACTACTGTAAATTTGTATCTGAAGTAAAAAAAATATGTACACAGACTAACTGAAACATAAATTATCTCGTATGTACTTCTTCTCTATACACGAGTCTTATTCTCATAGAAAAGAAATAAATGTTAATAGAAATATATATAAATCCTACTGATTATTTTTAAAATGTAATATATTTTCTAATATTAAAATAAAAAAAAGTTATTATACTTTTCAAATGTGTCACGATATATCGCGCTAGCATTAAGTGAGTGCTAAGTGAGCGTACATGGATGAAACCTTCTCTCAAAATGAAATTAAAATACAAAATATAACGTCTTGTCGTTATCTTTTGTATTTTGTATCCAGATCGAAATGAGCGACTGATGCATACCGACCATTACCAAATCGTTATTATTGTCGTGCATCAGTAATTATGACTTCAAAATTCGCCGCCACTGCTGAACAGTCAGACGGTGGATATTCGTGCGCTAAAAAATTATTTATCCCTCTATTTGTAACGAACAAGTGTCGCATTGTGCAAAATGACAATAAATTTATTGTGAGGATTACTCTCTTCAAATATTTACAAAACAAACAGGTTCTAAATGCGACTTGGCAAGTGAAGAAAGTATATTCAGTTTACAATGCTACTAGAATATATACATACAATCAATTGAACGTAGCAAAACCTCTCAAAAATACAAATACATACGTCATTTATCATTTGTTATTTACGTCAATAGAATTATGTCATTTTTTTTTTAAATACTAGGAAGATTGAAAAAGATACGGACGAATGAATAAAATATAATATAAAAAAGTCTGATTTCCATGTGAATTGAAAAATAATTGCGAAAATGTTATTTACACTTCATATTCTAATTTCTTTAACAGAAAACTTACCTGACCAGCACGGAAGTTGTAAGACATTTTTCAGGAACATAAAATATTGCAAGACAAATCTATTTATTATCTTGAACAGATCCAACACTATTTCATTATTCACAACAAGAGTACATTCAAATTTGACAGCTGGAACAAATCTCTATTCGAAAAATCAGTCTCATTTTTTATGAATTTTTATCGGTTTATTAAGCGTGTTCGGTTATTGTACAGCACGAAAAAGTACAATTACTATACCCCGGCATGTAGACTGATATTACTGAAAATTTCTCGGAGCGCGCGGTGCGCCGTCCGGGCGCAGGATATTATATCGGCCAAACAGGACTCGCAACTATGGATACACCATTTTCAATACGTTTAACGGGAATTTCCGGGTTACGGGATTTTCCGTCTCAGCTCCGGGAAAATGACAATGGTAAGAAACAAAATCGATACGTAAACAACTTTTACAAACTGCGTTCTTCATTTTAAGGAAGCGCATTGTTGGAAAACTTTATTACAATTGGGAAAAGTTTTCATCCAAAGCAATTTCATTTTAATGGATAATGAGTTTTAAAATTCTTTTCAAATGACACGCAACCTATAAAAATGTGATTAAAATCAACTCTTTTTTATCATTTTCTAAAATTAACTACAAAGCATTGTATTATATAATGTAAATATGTACATTTACATTCCTATAAATGTCATAGTTAAAGTAATATTTATATAATACCTACATAAACATAAAAAATTGTGCTTTTTTTGAAAATAATAAAATCGTGTAAGATCCAAATGTTTAATTTGCATATTTATGAGCGATTTCATTGTATTTAATTAGGTATTAAATACAGAATACAGAAATACAGGATTAGGTAGATACTTATTATAGAATCAACAAGAGACCAGATTCGATAATTGTTATACATGAATTTCGGTATCATTTCCAAAATCATCAGTGTTACGAAATTAATATTTGTATTTATTAATAATTTTGGAATCACTTCAAATGCAATCTATCTAGAATTCTAATATACTTAATATGTAGGAAGTTTTTTACTTGATTTTATACATTTATAACTATTTTTATATGTACGTTTGATATTGTTAAAAAAAAATTTCTACATAATAAAACATGAATCAGATAGATTTTCCATTCTGTTTTAAGTATAAACAATATTTTAAGTATAAACAATACAGGTACTACTTAGATATTTTGCTGATCATTTTTAACATGGTAGGTGTATAATTCATTATTTAACGTGTAATAAAATGAATAGTTTTTATTTTAACGTTCCAGACTACGACAACAGACAATTAACATTACTTACAATCCAAACCCCTGAAATTCTTGAAGAATAGTTTCTGTTCCATGTTGAAAGTTGATCGTGACCTTTGCCATTCCTAAATTGGCTTCACACTTTAAACTTTTCATTCAAATTACTACCGACCATGAAAATACATTTTACAATCGAAACCTTGAAACTGATGAAGTTTAATACATTAACTGCCGAAGACAACTACGTATCTTGTAAAAAATATCACGCTTATGCAGTTATGATGCAGAGTGTTTTGTGAATTAATGTTTGACGTTTGTGTAGGCGTATGGCAAATGAATCAGAAGGTTAAGCTGATGCGTGTGTGAGTGGTGTGCGCCCCACTAATCACCCATCACTCGCATGTTCGTTTGAAGATGATCGCAGAGTGTGTAAGCGTGTTTACCACTGGATTTATTTCTTAGCGCAGTTTACATATTGGAGATATACAAGATGTAGTAAACCTAGTCCACGATATTTTATGGGTGCATACCTGATCAAATTGCGAGTCGAAAATGTTCGAGGAATATGTGCAAATTTTGTACCGTTACGAAAAATATTATTGTTCGAATTTCTTACAAAATCATATTAAGCTTTAAGTCTGCGTACTTCGAAATAAATATGTGCGGAATGTATCGATTATTAATCTATATCTTTGCTTCAGGATGATTTAGGATCATCCAACAAAAAATACTCTGCCTGCTCGAAATTCGGTGACCTTAATTTTTTTTTGTATTTACTATGTAATTTGGAATCAATAAAATATTTGAATTAATCGACATCATTTTTTTAAATTCTTATATCTCCGACACGGTTGAGATTAGGCACATATTCCTTGAACATTTTTGACTCATAATTTAGTCATGTATCCACCTATAAAATATTGTGGACTAGATCTGTTATACGCTATGTAATAGCCGTACAATGAAATGAATACACGCAGGAGCGTTTCTTGAAGATGTTATTTAGAAGGCGGCAGCGAGAAGAGTGACGCTCAGGATCCAGTCTCCCGGACGGCTGCTGGTCCCATGGTTATTGTGGCGTCGGTACCGGATATGTTTTTACGCTTGTTAGGAAATCTGGTTTTACGCACCGGTAAATGCAAGGTGCGTTCAGGGGTCAACGGCGGTGATGATGACTGCGGAGACGATAGACCCCTACACATTTATTGTTTTTTATAAAACATGCTTTATGTCGCTAAAGTGATATTTCTACCAAGCTACACTGGCATACTGAACGATCAGTTGTATACTGTTTACTGTTTAATATTAAAGTTATGTGACAGCGGCAATTTCTGTTATCCTGCTATTTATTTCTTGTTGGATTTCATGTCACATTTTTTCTCAAAAATAAAGTATTTAACTGATTCAAAAGCTTGGTCACTTAAATTGAATGGCGATAATGATGATATCATCTGTTTTCTGCTCATTTCCAGCTGTTTTATTCTGGGAGAGCCGATCTCTAGTCCCACTTCGCCACTGTGCGATGTGAGGTAATCTATTCGTATTTCGACAGTCATATATCCTAATTCTAATCCTTTATTTTCACGGAAATGTGTATAAAGCTTCATCAATACCTATCCTATAAGAAAATAGGTTCACCAAGAAACCCAAAATGAGAACAAGACACCCAAAGCGTACAACTTTTTACCAACTGATAAAATATATCTCAAAAACTAGTTATTTGATATTGACAGAAAAGAAACTGAACAAAGATTAACTGAAATACTAAATTAATGTATTAATCATAAATATATACAAATAAAATCAATTTTGTCGAAAAATATTGTTTTTGCGACATCGGGATTCGAACCTGGATCTCTATTTCCAATCCGTCTGCAGTCGGTTTACTCAAAGGTATTTGAGATTCTGTAAAAATAATGTAGATGGCTTTCAAATAATGGAACGATAGGTGTATTAATGTAACATATAGTTTCGAAAATTTGTCATGAAAAATACTGGCGTTATAACACAATTGGTAGTGTACTTTCCCGGATTGGAAATAGAGATCCAGTTTCGAATCCCGGTGACGCAAAAACAATATTTTTCGACAAAATTGATTTTATATGTATATATTTATAATTAATACATTAATTTAGTATTTAAAATATCGCAGACCATCTGTTCTGAATAATTACAACTTCACAATAAGAATGTGTTTTCCTTAATAAACATTTAATAATTTTAAAAATGTATGTACACTGTAGTTAGGTTCTGATTCCTCATAGCGTTCTGCAGAATTATAATCAAAAACCTCATAACCTAATAATACACATGTATTAAGTCGATAAAGAATAAAACTACAGTCCATAGCTAATTCTATACCTAAGTTAATATTGAAATTGAAAAATCGATTTTATTTTCCCGTTGACCTTGAATATTATCATTTCTTTATATATGTGATTTCTATTTATGGAATATCGTGTAGGGTAGTACATACCTAAGGTATTAAAATTTCAAGTTTGTTAAGTTTTTTTTTTCAGCAGAGTAAAATGTCGATATATTTCAGATATTGTTCTTCAGGTTCCAAACTAGAATTAGTGTAAAAATAATAATTGTATGTGTATAATTTTGCTACTTACAATACTAGGGAAGCTTTATAATAAAGTAAAATAATTTAGATCATAATAAAACACGTTTTTAATAGGAACTTAATTTAATGCAAAATAAACATTTGAAATTGAAAAACTTTCTCACAAATATCTTATTAAAAATATTTTATTCAAATGTACTCTAATCACGTGTTATTAGAGTGCCTGTTGTAGACACTAGCATGTTTTTTTTTATTTTTTATCAATACTTTACCATACAATTTATGTATGAGAAAATATCGGAAAGCCCGTGTTTTAATATCCCTGTACGTAATAAAATGCCTATAATCATATTCGAAAATCCTATCTAAATCATTAAACTGATAATAACGATCGGTGGGAGGAGCTTGCAGATAAACGCTTCTCATTGGCTATCTGGGCTGATGGGCGTATCCAGAGTGAACACAGCATCCGAGTAAACAACAGATGAAGCCTTCAAATACAGGACGTAGCGAAAATTATATTTTCTATTTTATTTCTCTTACTATTGTAAAGTTACTGTAGTGTAAGATATCAGGTCCATTTAATTGTCATTATTACATAAAAATGAGTTGATTTATTTCGATGACTTTTTGCAGAAGTGATATTGGGTAATAAGTTTATGCCTACTATCAAATATACAAACCTATAGACTAGCCCGTGAACAAGATGCAACTACTGATGAAAATAAACTGTCAAATTAGATGTATAAATTCTATTTTTTTTATTTAAATGATAAATTAAATAAATAATCGAAGAATATTCAAGCTGTCAAAAATGAGTCGCATAAACAAATTCCTCAAAACAATCCTCTCGCTTCGTAATATGTATGCTATTCTGTGCATTATACCCACAAGCATTAAAGTCGTTTTTTGTACGTTGGATGCTGTTAACGAATACGAATGCGTATACAGTATTCGAAGACCTTGACTGGCGGAACTAAATGCGCACGCGCGAAAGTCGAAAACTGTCAAACTTTGCAACGAATGATAAAATCTACCGTTACTGATATCTGTGTGTTTATTTCGACTCGCTCCTTGCGCGCGCTATATCCTACGAGTAGTATGTGTTATGACTGGTCTCTAAAGGACAGGACGAATTTAGAAACAAAAAGTCCAAAGCTTTTTGACTCTAGAACACAAGGAATGCGGAGCATTTAAAGCAAGTACAAGGCGAGCGCGCCTGCTTTATACATATACATATCGCCAATATTCTTCGAACGCTTGTATTATGAAAAAAATAACTTCTTGATCGTGGAATGAGGATCGAACCCCTAACCTCTTGGTCAACAGGCGAGGGTCTTACCGCTAGAAAATACAAACGTAATTTTGACGACAACAACCTGAGATACATTTTTCAAAAACCTGATTTTTACATTTCATGATTGACACTGCAGACGCTTCCTGGTTATTCACTATAATTATTGAATTAATCTTCTTGTTTATGTAAATGCCTTCGATAGCTGGTTGATGTAGTATTTAGGCATCTCAAGTCCTCCTTAATTCTAATATCAAAATTTGTGCAAGTTTTACCTATACAAAAATAATTGCAATCATTACAAATTAATTTGTAGACCCCCGATTTTTTTTTAAATATCGTCCTTATCCTTGTTATTTAATATATAATTCTTTAATTTATTATTAGTGTAAAAATTTGGTTGTATAGAATATGGGATATTTTTATAATTGAATTCTAATATTTTGTTTAATTATTAATATAAAATGAGGCCACAAAGTAATTTTACAAATTATTAAGGAAAACACATTCTTATTGTGAAGTTGTAATTATTCAGAACATAGGTCTGTGATATTTTAAATACTAAATTAATGTATTAATTATAAATATTTACACTACCTTTGTGCTATAACGCCTGTATTTTTCTTGACAAATTTTCGAACCTATATGTTACATTTTTCAAATTAATACACCTGTCGTTCCATTATTTGAAAGCCATCTACATTATTTGCGGTGACGCTAAAACAATATTTTTCGACAAAATTGATTTTATATGTATATATTTATAATTAATACATTAATTTAGTATTTATTTAAAATTTTACAAATATTGAAGAATATGTTTACATGATTAAAAAATTATAATAGATTGTTATTATTACAATATCGTAGTTAATAACGATTTTCATACTCAAACAACAATATACCATTTACATTAAACTGAGATATTGAGGTCCAAAGTTTTGAATATTAATTTTTCAATTTCTTCGGCAGGGGCGCACATCGCCCGCGAAGTAACTTTTATAAAATGTCGCTATATAATTTAGAGTACTAAAGTACACCGATTCCTGATTTCTGGCACGTCACTTGAAATAACTCAAATATTTTATGTGTATTCAAATCAACAATTGTCCTGCAAGCCCCCTGCAACAACACTGTACATCGGTTTTGAGCAGATGTGAGTAATTAATGCCACAAAATTGTACCTACATCATTTTGAGCATCGAATAGTGTATTAAACAATCATATAAAATACATAAAAATACTATTAAACACTTTCTAACTGATCTTCCCTCCAACAACACTGTATATCATCCAAAATAGTCGATGCTCCGTCTACGTGTCAACATTTAATATAAAAACCGATGTACAGTATTGTTGCAGGAGAGGTTTCAAACGTTGTTCAAGTGCTACTAAAATATAATAATAATATCTCCTAAACTACCGAAAAATTTGATATCTTTGTAATATACACAGTTTTAAAGAGTAATTTTTTTGTTAGAATTTTACTCCAAAAAAGTCCAATTTGACCGAAATGTTAGATGATTCCTTATTTTTCCAAGGTCACGACATATTCACTCGCATAATTTATCCAATTCAAAAATATATCATTTATTTAAATCTAAATAATTCGCCCTCTATCGACGACACACCTCCGAAGTGGGGGGGGATGATTTTCCCACGTATAAATACAAGGGATGCTGTAGCCACCCTCCCTCAGTATCAATCTGATATAACTTGTGATAACACGAAACGTCACACGCCTGATCTGTCAACACTGTGCAATCTTTTTTATAATGTGAAAATTAATTTTTAATAACTTATGAAATTCGCTTAATTCGGTGATGGTTTAAAAATGTATTTCAATAAATAATTTTTTAATATATTCTTAAATATAAAATAAATATGATATTTGTCGTTAAATTATGTTTTGAATGGATATTTACCGAAACTAAACTACATGTATAATAGAAGGTAAGTACTGCTCATTATTCTTAACAATAAATTTTGTTACTACACGATTTAGCAACTAATTGGATCGTTTGGATCTTTACCTGGTGTCCGCGGACTCGTAGATACATCAAATATACATTTCTTACAATGTTAACATATTAATAAACATGAACTAGCCAAGTTTGAATATTTTAAGAAACATATTTACCCACATAACATACTACTGAAATAATAAAAAAGGTAACAAATATTAGATCAAATCACAATTTATGAACATGAATTTAAAAAGAAAATATTTTTTTAATACTAATTAAATGTATTAATTAGAAAGGTATACATATAAAATCAATTTTATCGAAAAATATTGCTGTTGAGCCACCGAGATTCGAACCTGGATCTCATTCCAACTATGCTACAGCGACATCATTTTTGACGACAAATTTTCGAACTTGTAATTGTTACACTTTTTCAAATTAATACATCTATCGTTCCATTATTTGAAAGCCATCGACTTTGTTTTTACGGAATCTCAAATACCTTTGAGTAAACCGATAGCAGACGCTAGAATTAACAATTCATTTTTATTACATTTTTGAACACATTGATTGGTTCAAAATCTGATAACTTGTTGCTAGATAGATATCGACGGCAGATAGATGATCATTGAAATTTTATAATATAAAAGTCTTGAAGGATTACGTTTTGTGTATGTTTATCTAATCCCTACCTATTTTAAAAATAATCCCCAAAATTTATAATATCAAAGTTTGCCAATATCACATAAAATAAATAATAAATTTAAACCTATTTATTAGTACCTACAAAATATTATTTTATATAATTCGATAATTCAATATTCATCCAGCACCTTTCACTGAAATGGTGCAGATGCGTGATGTACCTACCTATATATATTCGTTTTTCTTTTTCCGCAGTCAAAGACGAATTGAAAGGTTTCAATTCGTTTTTGACCGCGTGTTAGATGTCGCCAATGTTGACCTTAGGGAACACGCACGTGAGTGCACTCCAAACAAATCATTTATTTAAATTTTCCAAATCTTCTTCGATACGATGCCTGTTCCTTTATCCATTTTTCAAAACTCTCACGCTCACAAAACAGCCGAGAGAACCCCTGCACTGGATTTTGATATTTATTAGTAGCGTTATATACCTATAATTTAATCTCAGTAACAATAGCGAGTATTCTTTTTTATCTTTTTAAGTAGGTGCCTATTTAGTTATCAAATCATCAAGTCCGGCTTCAATATTATTTTTTGAAATTAATGTCGTCGATTTTAGTTGTAGTAAGTTTTTTTTATCGCTCTCTTCAAAAGCTGAAGGGATATCAATTTCATGATAATACCTTTGTACTCCGGAGGTTAAAGGTAAATTCTACATTCCGTTAAAAAATTAACTAGCGACCATAACGATTTTTTTAAAACAATAAAGGTTGTATAATTATATTCAGATGTATCTTCAGTAAGTTTCAGATAAATATGAAACTTTTTTTTATAATATATATGTTGTGACTAGGTAAAAGCACGACTTAACAAGAAAAGAAACATATTTTTAAATTTACATAGAATCATTTGTAGGTAGGCAACCTAACTTAACCTTCTGGTGTCGAATTAAATTATTATTTTACGTGGGAAGTAAGTTTACGTATCAAAACTCAATTGATAATTTTGGAGAAATGGAACGTCCAAGGAGCAATATATTTTCATATTAACATCAAAAAAGAGTGACTAACGTACAAACAGCGGAGAAATATTTCAATGGTACCTCTCAACCCATTAGTATTATATAATATTATACTATTATATAAAAATAGTCTTGCATATTTTTTACGAAAAGTGCAGTTCTGGCTCACGAAATGGGGAGAAATTACGCCCAAGAACTTTTAAAAGTCCAAACCTGAGAATAAAACTGCTACAACGGTATATTGAATTACCTAATTGCATCTCTTGATTAACTGTTTATATATATTTTTTTTTGTACATTGATCATTGCACTTTACTTACTGTTATACCGGAGGAACACTGTCTGCCATAATACAGTACATTACTAGTATAGCAGGCAGGGTACACAAATATATGTCTTACTTTCTTACTGATATGTAGTATTTACTTTGCCAAATTTTATATGCATACCCTCGGTACATTTGTCTGATATTAGAAATATGACGCAACACTCATAGTAATGAACTAGGTGAAGATGTATACTTAATGAATATTAATTTGGAAGAGTAATACATCAGACCGTTAGACATTATTTATCAATGTAAGTACATAATACATGTCAAAAATGTACCTAATAAATGTATTATTTTTTTTTTTTAAATTTAAAATATATATACTCGTATATATAATATTCATAAATAGAGAAAAAAAGGCTATGCGTTTTGATTTATAAAACTACATTATAATAAATTAAACTTATAGCCTATAATGTTTTAGTATGGGTCAACAATGATTAGATGCATTTTAATTAACGAAAATTATTAAACTTTAGGAGGATAGCCTTTTGGGTAAATCCCATATTGCTTTTGTTTTTTTTCTCTGTAACATAATCAAATCTAACAATATTCTTATTAACATATTAATATATAATATCGGTGTTGTACTTGTAACTATAGAAGGAAATTCATTTCTCAAAATCTATTTTTAAATTGAGAAATTTTATTTTAAGACTATATCCTCTTAATTTATCATTTAAATACGTCACATTCAATCTATAGAACACAATTTGATCCATTCAACCATTCTACCCTTAACCCATTCGCTGCGGCTCATTCCCGAACGATGAACCATCCCCCGAGATTCGATAGGGCGTTTAATTTATTTCACCCCTTCCGGATTAAACAGGTGGTTATATTGTTTGTTATAACCGTCTACTAAAGTCATGAACAACCCTCAGCAAAACTATATTTATTCTGTTCATTGTATTTAGAATAATAATAATTCGTTCGGTACATATTATGCTGGGTGTATTTACGTCACATTTAATATTATTTTGAGCCCTAACAAGGAAAAACGCTATTGTTATTATTATTTAAAACATAGCATATTATCTTCTTACACGCGATCGTCGGAAAACGTTACTCAGAAATCTTACTTGGTAATACCGATTCTTCCTCCGTTGCCTTCAACTATTTAAATAATCCATGCTATTATACGAGTACATCTATCTGACTGTTGTATCACCCAGCGCCGGCGTTACGCACAGGCGGTGCAGGCCAAATCAAGGAGGCGGTCGAAAAATATTTTTTTTTTTTTAAAATCCCAAGTTGCAAAACGATAATAGTGTGTAATAAAAAGAATCCAGGTATAAGCAATCCAATAAATAACATTATAGTTATTTCCTAATAAAGCAGTAACGTGTGTCCAGAACGACTTTTGGTAAAAAGTTACCCTTGGGCAACTTTCAAAATGCCAGCCTAACGTGTATGGCACGCGGGTGGCCGATTTAGGAGGCAATCAATTTATGGGGATGGTTTTACAAAAATTTAAAACATCCTCTTCACTTTTTTACTAGGGCGGAAAAAAATAATCTTGCATGTGACGACAAAAAGTCTAGCGTCGGTGCTGGTATCACCCATCCATAGTCGTGTACTCCATACCCCTGTCCCATAATTCTTTCATTGTATTTGGCTTCTAATGAGAAAATCTATTACGTGAATTACAATTATCAAGAGTTCAATGTAATTTATACATGTTAACTTTATTTATTTAGCGTTATTTTTAACATTAAAATAGTTCATATTTTATCACGTTAACGTTATTTATCCATAATTTACTATTGGGATACTATTCCAGTAAAGTTTTTAAAATAAGAAGATATGATATATGATAAGAATATGTTTAGTCTTCAGACAATCAAATGTATATTCAGTTTTAACTAACAATTGATTTTTCATAATTATTTCAATCTTTGTTTTGTTTTGATAATAATATTTAGTGTCGCCACTATAACCTCAAATCTTACGAGCTCTACAATGGGCTAACGTAGTCAAATGAATTAAAATCCATCGACTTCGATGGTTCGGGATTCTGCCTCAGATGAAAGAATCTTCAGCGTATGCGCACTCAATGTTTCATAAACCAGAGGGGAGTATTCTCGGCGGACCTCGACTCAGCTGGTTAGACGGAACCCAGAAGGGAAGAACAGAGAGAAATGCAGGGATTTTCATGAGGCGGCCAAGGTTCCCCCCGGACTATAGTACCTGCCGTGATGATAATGAATTATTTTTCTCAAGTGATAAATAGATAGGAATCGGAATAAAAATAAAATTTTTGAACCAATCTATGTCAGTACGCTTCTAGAGTATATCGTTAAAAAATGCTAAGTTGTTAGTGTAAGTGCACACCGAAAGCTTTTGTTCAACGTTCGACGTTCTGTCGTGATGGCTGTGAAAATATATGTCAGTGTTATATTCTGTCTACCTACCTTCTTATACTTCTTACTTCATACTATTACTTATATTACCATTACTACCTACTAACTTTACGATTTATCAAAGTAGACGCAATATATAATAGTTAAATTCAAACCTACATAAATATTATTGTATTCGTTTCTATTTTTACTTTGTTAGACCAACAAAGTCGGTTACTTGGAAGCCCACTTGAGATTCCAAGGGTTGGTGTTTAGGTTAAAACGGTCGAGACTAAAAGCTTCCCTTAAAATAAAAAATGTTTATATTAACCAAGAACAAAGAATTGCATAGCCATAGCTGGCAAATGACTATGTTTTGGGTTTCGGTCATGGGAAGTTCTTCTTAAATAAATGCATTATTTTCTCTTGCGAAGCGTGCAAAGGTTGCACTTCTCCTTTTAATTCGGCACTACTCTGGTGCGAGAAATATAATTTGCGCACTGACGACTACATTTTCAAACAATAGAACGGTCTGTGTTGAACTGTCGTATGACTGTATTGTCCTCAGTGTGTGCTCGCTCTTAAACAGCTTCTAAAGGAACAGCTTGCGTATCTGTGAATGATAAAGAAACGTGAAGAATTCGGTGATCTGACATGACGGTGATTTTACAAGGAGCCCAGACTCTCAAAACACTGAAAATTCTCCGACTGAGATACATGATGCCCACGATGGATATCCAGTGAAGAAAAGTCTACTTGGAACAGTGGCGTAACTACAAAATTGGGCCCCAATACAGAATGGAAAAATGGCCCTTAAGTACTGCTTGGTTTATTATAATATTTACAAGTTGCAAGGCATGTATATGCACTTCTAAAAAAACTTTACTCGGGTTACAGACTGGTCTCTAACCCGACGTATTAGTGGGGCCTTACTGGATACATAAAATTAAAAAACAAATTAAATTTAATGTTTTCGTGCATTTTTTCAATACCCGTGAGAAATGATGTTTTAAGCTTTGTACTTCAATTTCTTGCTGTGAATTATAATGTATCGGTACTCGTAAAAATGGCTCCCCATCTAACGTGGGCCCCGATGCACCGCATTGGCTGCATTGGTATATTTACGCCACTGACTTGGAAGACCAAGGCTCCGCTGGGGAGACAATGTGAAGAAGGATGCCAAGGACCTACTGCTGATGAATAATTAGAAACGGGCAGTAGACCGAGCCTCATGGAAACAGAAAAATTAGGAAAATAGGTTCGATTTGGGCTGTAATGAAGAATTATTATTTAGACCACGTTTTATGATAAACCATAAAATCAAAACACAATCTGATTTTTCTCCATAATTCCCCCACTTTCATTCGACTCACGGATTGGCGTCCCAAATTTAACATCAATAAAAAATCAGTCTCTTATTAACGAGTATTGGACTAAAATATTGACAAGTGTGAAAATGTATTGGGGGCTCGAGGGGGACGTTACTTGTTACTTAGTGGGTCCCAAGAGACGCGGGGAGGGGGAGGGTGTGCAACCCCTGAGGGTAGCAAAATACACACGATAAGGGAAATATTGCCAATATTACAAACAATAGCATTCCAGCTTAACTTATTGTTTAGTTATTGTTCGCTGTCAACCGTTGACTTTTTAGATTATGTCGATCGTGTATTAAATCAATTTCTTATTTCTTACGTAACTACAGAGCTGCCTGCTGGTGTAGATCCTGGGTTCAATAAATTCAGTATTAGAAAGATAGATTATTTTAAGAAATAAAAATTTACTTTACTTTACTTTAAGAATTTAAATAATGTAGAATGGTGATTATTTCATGTTGAAAATCGTTGTTTATTTTATTACATTTTAATGTCATTATTTAAATACTTCGTTATCATTGTTTTTATCAACAGTTTTTACATCTTCTTCATTTGAATCCTTCTCAAAGTGATGAAAATAAAATTAATCTGGTACGGTCTAGAACAATAACAAAAAAAAACTATTTGACTATTAACCCTTCCAAACCCATGAAGTAACATAGGTCTACCGTCCCAATAAAAACTAATATTTTATAGTTAGTTCTAAGGAAAATGTTTATGCTTAGAATTGACTAGTGAAAAACCAGCTGTGTAAGGCGAATCTTCAAAAATAATTATTTTTTAATTCAGTCTGTTTTAAAATTAATATGCTGGAAAAAATACCATTTGTGGTAAGATAAATAGAGATGGTACATTAATTTCACAATAAAAATAATAACAAAAAGACGAATATATGATGTCTCTTTCTAACTAATTTAATGAAGAGAGATAAGAAAAAGGGTGGCATCGTACAGAACTTGATGTATGCTAGATATTGATCCCATTTTAGTAATTAATGCTCAATATTTAGAGTAAGGTTATAGGATTAATATTTTTATTGTTATTTAAACATTTTCATATTTTATTGTAACACGAGTTGACAGCATGGCTGCATATGCGTATTTTATATCACCGTATGGTAAAGGTTAAGACAGTTGCCTAGTGATATTAGTAGTCAGGAGTTTGAGCCAAGTTCCAGGAGGCCAGAAATGTTGTCCTGCTTTCATAGCACAAGCATTTAGTTCAGTTTGTAAATCGTAAAAATATTGATGCGACACGTATTCCTTGCATGCATCTTCATTTTGAAAAAATCAAGATTTCAATGTATTTTGTTTTTTGACCAGTTTACCACGTTTACTTTAAAAAAATCAGCCTTATTGAACAACCCATGAATTTTTAAAAATGCATATGTTTTCTGTACGACGAGAAGTATGCTTTATTTTATAGTATTGATAATTTTATTAGAGAATTGAATCAAAACTCACTTAATTTCCTTTCCTGATTATCACTAATTAAACTATACATATACCTACACAACGTGTCGCTAGATATACATATAAAGAAAAATTACCCTTAACATACAAATACTCGAAACCAAATGGAGCAAAATTACTACAAAATTACAGCGTTCGATATGATATAATAAACATAAGTTACTAATATTAAATAATCAAGATGAAAAATTTAATATTTCGTTCAAATTCATCACAGACAATTGCTTTAACCCTTCCCAAACCATGCAGTAACAAAGGCTTACCTACTCTAATTAAACCTGTAATATTTCGGTAAATATACGTAACATACAATTCATATTCTAGTTGATTTGAAGGAAAATGTTTACGCTTAGAAATGACTAGTGAAAAATTAATTACGTAAGGCGAATCCTACAAAAATAATTATTTTTATTTCGTTCCGTTGAAAAATTAATACGTTGACAAAAATACCATTTGTGACAAGACAGAAAGAAATCACACATTAATTTCACAGTGAAAACTATTACAAACATCGAATATAACGGTGTCTCTTACTCATAAATGAATATAGATAAAAATGAAGGTTGTATTATACAATGCAATCTCCTATACAGAACTTGATGAATACTTCGAATTATAATATTGCATATTTTTTTTTATGTTTAATGTTCAATACTTAAAGTAAATTTATGGCATTAATCATTTTTTCACATTTTAAAGGCTAATAGAACTCTTACGGTAACACGAGTTGACAGCATGGCAGCGTGCGAGTATTTTATGTCACGGTATGGTAAAGGTTAAACAAGCTTAAATATTGATTGAAATATTTCATGTTGCGAATTTATCTTTTTAGGTGACTGACTTCAAATATCGCGGGCGTCCCTCACAGACCACACAGGATTTCAGCAAATTCAAATATTTATCACGACTATGAAAGCGAAAAAATTAAAGCTAGCGAATCTCAAAAATATGAATCTAAATGATTATTAAAACTTTATGAACGTGGTGATAAAAAAATCGCGATTAAAAAATTCCATTCAGTATGGTAAAGTACTACACACGTCTTTACAGAATAATCCGCTGATTGGAATATTATATCAATCAGCGAGAGATTAAAATGTGTAAGTGCGTCCGTCTGGTTCAGTCGAACTAGGAACGTTCCCGCTGTCACGGAGATAGGCCCGCTAGAGGGGCGGGGGCCAGGGGGTGGGTTGGAGCGGTCGGGTGGGACGGGGCTGGAGGGGGTGGGCGGGGGGGCCATGCAGCCGGCCCTGCAACTCTCCACGAGGAGGAGGTGAGACCGCACCATTCAAATTGCTCAAATGTTTTTCGAAAATTATTTTTATATTTTCAAGAAACAATGTGAAGTTGCAATTTTAGGACATTGCCACAACAACAAACGATGGAAAGAAACAAAAGTATTTAGTTACCACCGGGACTCGAACCCGAACTTTTGATATAATCCTTAATGAGACATTTATAATTTCAAATTGTAATTAACTAGTTAACATGCTGTAACGGTAACGCATTCTCTCGGCAAGAGATAGTTCCGATGGTAACTAAATATTTTTTCGACGTAATTCTAATTTGTTTTAAATTTATTGAAATTTATTTCTAGCAATGATGCGAAAAGCGAAAGGATATAAAGCAGATAAAACCATAAAGTCTTTAAAATGTATAGATATAAATAAAACAATGTTATAACTCTATTTGAGTTTATTTGCACTACTCCAGCTTCGAGAGAAACAGTAACTCTCATCGACAGGTGAAGTATTAAACTAACTACACACAAATATAGGAGACAAGGTTTAGGTGGTAGACACACAAGTAATTAAGTACTGACAGAAGGAGGGGAAGGGGGCAGAGTTACTGGTGGAAGGTGGGTGGAAGGTTGTAACAGGAATATTGAGAGGAAAGGAAATGAATTGGAAAATGTAATATTGTTTAACAAATTTATGCCCGAGTTCAAATTTATTTTTATTTCTAAACTTTCAAAATTATTCATTTTATTACCTTTACGCGTGACGGGATGGAGAAGTTTAATGGTACACGAATGAAAAAAGTGATTATAATCCATGATGTGGTTCGCGAATTCGGAAAAGTTGTTACTAGTTAAACCACGAGTAGTGCAAATAAACTCTAGTAGAGTTATAACATTGTTTTATTTATGTCTATCAATTTTAATGATGAAAGTCTACAATGTTAACGCCGATTCTATCACTTCTACCACTCCTTCTGTTAGTACTTAATTACTTATATGTCTACCACCTAAGCCTTGTCTCCTATATTTATGTGTAGTTAGTTTAATACTTCATCTATCGTTGAGAGTTACTGTTTCTCTCGATGCTCGAGTAGTGCAAATAAACTCAAGTAGAGTTATAACATTGTTTTATTTATATCTATCAATTTTGATGATGAAAGTCTACAATGTTAACGCCGATTCTATCAATACTATAAAGTCTTGGTAAATTCGAAGCGTGTCTAACAACCGCCCTTGGGACGATATTATTTTTTGTTGTATTGTATTTTAAATGACTGAAATTACTCTAAGAACAAATATTACTACGAGAAATGTTTTTTGTCGTTGTTGTAATCTTCAACAAAAATAAAAGTGGTGCCTGTAAGAGCTGTTACATGATGAAACCACTCAGATAGGAATTGATGTTCAACATTTTGAAATCAGCTGTCAAATATCATCCCCTTGCTCCAAGTTATGTTCTGTACAAGTCATAAATATCGAACTACTCTACCCTACCCAATATGCTAAGGTACCTGCAGCACATGAATAACCTACATTACATTGCGTACCTAAATAACACCTTTTTTTCAGTGAAACAGAAGAATATTTTTAAAAATTAATACAATATTTTTATCTATGATAATAGTGACTGTCTGTCAAATACCGGTTTAGAAAAAAATATTTCAACCCATGATTTATATATTTTTTATTACAACCATATTTCATACATATCGCATGTTATGTACTTTCTCTTAAGTACGTCTTCAGTGTACACCTCTTAACGTGAAGGTCCAAAAAATACTCTTTGTAACAATTACACGTTTATTAGAAAAAGATACAATTTGGTTACAAGGTATATCACTAGTACAAGTCAAACGATTAAGTCCATGGTCACGCAGTGAGATCGCTCTTTATAACCCCGCACAGACGCCCCGGCGGTGCGGCATTCACACACACACACTCACACACACAACTATAGAATCTCAAGGAAATCAAATAATTAGATAAGAATGTGTTTGATTTTATATTTGAGTGTGTTCACAGATGTCTCTTTATTTTCTATCGTGTTTAATAATTCTTTACTGATTTTATTAAAAACTCTTGACACAACACATTCTCTCGCATTGTTCGCGATCGGTTGAATCTGCTAATATAACTATAGTGAGGGTCAGTATTCATATTCACATTATTTATGATCTCTTCCAAAATTATATTATTTGATACTTTTTATATAACAAACACTTTGTTCTGCTATCTACTACTAAGTCTTAAAAATCTTAATAAAACATAAATAGAATTACATACATTGTAGTTTAATATTAACGTATTGGAGAATATGTCCGACTCATTCTTCATGCTATTGATATCGCACGATCTACACATTCGTAATATTGGACCATAGTGTCCAATTTTACTGCGGTAGGTGTCAAGTCAGAACGTTTCGCGGCCGATATTACATATATTTTCTGTTCCGTACAGAAAAAAAGTGTGGTTCGCCGATCTCCGTTTCTCTCAACCCGGCTATGATGATGATAATTACGAGGTCGAAAGAAATGAAACACAAAAGATGTTCAATATCGGTACACTTCGGCGACACGACACAATCGAGAATGGTTTCCCGCTTGCAGAATACCCTGTTTTTATTCAGATACATACAATACATACATTCATATAATATTACAATACATACATTAATATAATAATACCATATTTACAAGTAGATGCTTAGCGACAGGCCGCCGCTGTGACGTTTCATTAAGAATGATAGCTCTTGTTTCTCGAAATCTATCCCACGGATTATTAGGCGCCACGACGATGATTATACCTTTAAATTACTGACACGTGTCTTATCATATCAATTAATTGGCACTTCCTCGGCGAGTAATTCTGTGCCGTACAATATAAGTATACTACTTTTCATTCAAAAAGGACATTTGTATTAGTGTGAGCAATGTGCACATTGTAGCAGTGTATTGTTGCTGCTTAGCGTTTTAATATGTCAGTGGGCGTTTGAAATTAATTATCTACAAAAAATATGTACGGAATGTTTGAACTCTGTAAATTAAGAAAGAATATATTTATGTTTATATCTGTTGATTTTTTAATATATTAGATGTCTTTTTATATTATTATTATTTATTTGAATGCATTTGTTGGTTTTTCCATTGTTATATAACTATGTACTTAATTATACTATAAAAGCCATATATTAAAAATAAATATTCCTGAAATCATAATATATTCCAATAAACCATTATTTCTCTGTGTATAAATATTCGAGTAGGTACTTAACTTACACTTATTTCTATCACATATACACGGCAACGGAAAACTTAAGAAATATACGATATATCGCAAGAAAAAACTATTCACACGAAAATTTGAGCTTTGTATGTGTTGTGTGTTCTATTTCCTACGAATTTTCTGATACTGTGTATTTTATTTTTTAATTTAAAAAGTATTACATGTTTTTGAAACGGGCTGTTACACACACTAACACAATGTTTATTTCTAAATTAAAAGAAGTTTATAGCTTACAGTGGTAAGACTTCACTATCGGGAACCAGTAAAGAAAGCGAGAATACCGGTTTCTGTTTCAGGAACTCGGACCCCGGCGCCCTCTCGCGGGAAGAGCGCCGCCGGCGTCGCAGGGCAACGCAAAAGTACCGCACCGCGCATGCGTGCAGAGAGCGCGTCAGAGTGGAAGCGTTCAACGCCGCCTTCTGCGAGCTGCGCAGGTTGCTGCCGACCCTACCGCCGGACAAGAAGCTGTCCAAGATAGAGATCCTGAGGCTAGCCATATGTTACATAGCGTATCTCAACCACGTGCTCGACGCTTAGCCGCCTAGTCGCCTAGCCGCCTAGCCGGCTAGTTGCCTTCCTTGGCGCAATGCAAACGCGGGACGAAGAAGAAGACGAAGGGACAATTTGATCAAATATGTTTAATGCAACTAAATCGATTCAATTAAATGAATCGCTATGTTCCAAAATCGTTTCTAAAGGACACACTTGAATACTATAAATGTCATAATGGTATAGTACCCTTAAAATAACAAGATATCATCTGACATTTACATCAAAGAGATAGATTAATTTTTCGATTTTTTTTTTCACGAAGTTTGGTTCATTGCCCATGAGGTACAAAAATGGTGCTTTATAATTTAGAATAATAAAATAAGCCGATTCCTCATTTCGAGCCTGTTATAATATATAATACCATTTTTTTTAATTTTAATACATAAATAATATTTTAAGGAGAACACATTCTTGTTGTGAAGTTGTAATTATTCAGAACAGACGGTCTGTGATGTTTTTAAATACTAATTTAATGTATTAATTATAAATATATACACATAAAATCAATTTTGTCGAAAAATATTGTTTTTGCGCTACCGGGATTCGAACCTGGATCTCTATTTCCAATCCGGGGAAGTACACTACCAATTGTGTTATAGCGCCAGTATTTTTCATGACCTATATGTTACACTTTTTCAAATGAATACATCTCTCGACAGATTTGTCATGATAAATACTGGTGCAATAACACAATTGGTAGTTTACTTCCCCGGATTGGAAATAGAGATCCAGGTTCGAATCCCGGTAGCGCAAAAATAATATTTTTCGACAAAATTGATTTTATATGTATATATTTATAATTAATACATTAAATTAATATTTAACTAATAATTTATAAAAAAATTTAACGTAACAATGTTTTTTTATTATCTCCTAAATTACTATTAGGAAATGTAACATGTTTAACACAAAAGAAAAAATATTCTAAGACCCGCGTCCACGACGACTTCTCAATGAGACTTTGACGTCTGAGAGTCCGTAAAGATACGTATGTACTGGATGCATCATTCTAATATATTTCTATCGCACTTAAATCTGCAAATACTAATCTTTACGCGCATTCGAGTCAAAATTTCTGAGAGAAATATGAAATCCGTGTACATGGGCCATACAAAAAAATATTTTTTACCAAAATATCAGATAACCTTGTTGTTCCAAGATGTGAAGAGGAATTTGAATTTTATAGTCATTATATGTGTCCATTAAAATCAATTATACCTTAAAGAAAAATACATTTTCTTCATCAAAATGATCAAATATTTATGTTTTATGTAGAATTAAATATAATTTGTTCATTTTCCCTGTTAATGTAATTATTAGCTTATCACCGCCCGCATCACAGCGGCGTCTTGAATATCAAATACAAAGCAAGCTAAAAATATATGCACTTAGCATAATTAAACTCCATTTTGATGAATAACGACTTGGCGGTGACTTGCATATTCAGAAAATCGAAATGTTATAAATTACCTTTGTACATGATTAGGACTCCCCATTTCGCAGAAGAAACGTATTTTAAAAACTCACAACACATCTCTGTAATACTATTCGACTACAGTAGACTTTCGACTATCTGGGGTGGTAAGAATTTTTTATATACAATAAGTAACGACAAAGAAATTTGGGCGATTATCTCCGCCAAAAAAATACACAATATAGATATAAACACACATCGCCATGTGACGCGAAAATACAAAATACAATTATGTATAATCACCGTTCACGCGTAATTTCAATTTAACGTGATGCGCCCGCCCGTTTTACATCAAAAGTAAACCCCGAAGCTAAGCTCGCCCAAATAATAATTAGCGACACGTCATCGGCCGGGATATCTGATCGATAACGTTTTCGTAATGTCATCAGTTTTATTTTCTAATACACATTACGCAGTCGAATGAAAATTATACATTACATTTTAAATAATATTTTTAAATTGCATAGATTTTTTTTTGATTCGCCCCGTTCCACTTTATACAGATCATTGTATTTTGTTTTGGTCTCTTCAAATATTGTTTAAATTTTATTTCAAATTCAGACCGTGTTCTTTTCTTTTGTGGAAAATAAAAAAAGAATCGTAATTTTGACGTTGGCGTGCTTTTGGTTTAGTGGTCGGGGATTCGAGCCACCAAGTTAGTCCTATTTTTATAAGCGTTTAGCTTAGTTTGAATATAGTAATAACATTGAGGTGACATCATATCATCTCTATTTTTTTTTAAATTGTCAAATAGGTCGCATTTAGTTATTCTAGTAATTCGCGTGAATTTGATACAATTTTAAATGACAGTAATTTTAAAAATATATTTGTAACCAAATAAACATACTAATAAGTACAACATATATTTTTTAAACATACGCGAAATACTGAAAATGTCCTATTTGTTAATTACTTAATTAATTAGATACTATGTACTAATAATAATAATAATAAAAAAACTTAAAATGACTTATTTGTCAGTTACAATACTTTTATATTGCACGTTATTGTACATACATACTATGCACTTTTAGGTGCGTTTTTTTTAAAGCAGTTTCGTGACATTTTACCCGGGAAGCCTCCGATAAAACATATTCTACGTCCAGCGGCGTGCACTAGGCATATACTTAGGTTATGCTGCTAATATCCTTGAGAACTTTTTAAAGTTACTAACTAAATAATATGTTATAATACAAAATAATACCACATTTAAAGTGTATTGGAATTTATACAGTCAAATCCGGTTCAATGATACACTTGCGGCGTTTTGTTACACGTCTGTTAAAGGGAAGACGTGTATTCAGAATACCGCGCGGTGCGAGAGTTGCGTTTAGTTCAAATACGTCTGGGACAAATTTTCGATAAAACAAATGCGCAGCTTTATTCGTAAATTTTGAATTCTTCCACCAGTTATACGGTTCCAGTTAACGCGTCAACACGAGAATTGAGTTACTTCATTATAATACATAATATGTCAAATAAATATATAATTTTCATTTTTTTCGGGTAGATTATACTCATGCACAGCTTTTTTGATTGTATAGAGTGCACGCCCCTGCCTACGAGTATATCAATAATTTTCGAACTCTTACTGCTTCGGTTAATCCGTAGCCAGGTCGATGCGACCCCGGATAATCGAGAAACTACTGTATATTAGTTGAAACAATTACAACACGTAAACTAACAACCGCCCACAAAAGTCTATCTTTAGGTACAATCTCTCGGTAATTTTATATTCCGAAAATATTTTACCTCAAATATACAATTTCAAAATAACTGATCATAAATATTCAATCCTGCGATATGATTTATGATTGTTTGATAGTTTCCGTAAGTCATTATAATTTGCGTGTTCTCTGCGTGAGGGGCTACAGCCCTGTCTGTGCTACAGCACAGACCGCCCTACTTTTTATAATAAAGCTTGATGTACCTTAGAAAATTTATGTTAAAAAGTTTATTTTATAAATTGGTACCTACGTAATGTACATAATTTGATTTTTTTATACATGTATAAAATAAATATTGTTTTTAAATAATATGTCTTTCACTCTATTTGAAGTCTTTGTCTTTCATTGATAATTATTCGTATTTGCAACATTTCTGAGTTAAAAGATATTTTTTACAATATTTTGAGTATGTCCAAATCTTTATAAGAACTAATTTCTTAAGATGTCTCACAGAGACGAAGATATTATGTTTACATGATAATTCAAATTAAGTCTCAGCTTCAGCGACATCTACACTATTACATGAGAAAGAATATCAAATTTTCAAAAATGTCAATAGATGGCGACTGCATAATTGGTAATAAATAAGTGAAATGTTCCATCTTGATTTATTATATACAACTTACAAAAATTCGTGGTAGCTTGGGTAAATAGGTGAACGTTACATTGTGTAAAGTGTTCACTTAAGCCAGCCGATGACAGGTCGTAAGCCCTGTAATGCCCAAGACTTCCATACTTTTCATATAAAAAAAATATCTTCGTCTCTGTGAGACATCTTAATCTTAAAAGATATTTATTATTAAAACCATGATTTAGTCGGTGTGTCGCAAAGGTAAGATAAGATAAGATGGGCATACGAATATGGATCAGAGAGATCACAAATGGACGGAGTTCTCTTAGCAGATCCCCAGATTAAAGATGGAACGTCAATTGTGAGGAGAGACATATTTCTGTCTCCGAGTGGAGTGTGTTGGCCCAGGACAGAGACACCTGGCGCCGACTTGTTTATCAGGCGATGGCTCGCAATGTATTATTCATAATAAAAATTATATAATAAAATAATGAATGGGTTTAATAAAAAAATGTTTATTTTACATTTAAGTAGAGTCTACTAGGAATTTATTTCTTAAAAATTATGTTTGCTGCGTGTGATCCATTATTTAGCTGGCACTCTTCTAAACGGGAGGCAAAATTTCTGAGAAGTGGTCAGCACCTATTCTCCGTGATCGCCGCTATTGGTCCAGAGAGGGAGGATTGTTACTGTCCACCTTTGATTTAAGGTAACCCCATAGGAAAAAGTCTATTGGTGTCAAGTCAGGGCTACGTGGAGACTAATTTATGTCACCTCGTCGAGATATCAATTTTCCAGGGAAAATTTCACGAACAACTGGTAAGGACACGCTCCATAGCGACTGAATTCCCAAGGACGCGGCTAGCGATCGGCATACCCCCCGCCTCTCTCTCGCTCGTTTCGTTGGTGCAACGAATTAACCAAAAAGAAAAAGAGTTTTGGGACACACTGTATTTTAACTCACCCGAAAAATTATTCAAATTTACTGCCGCTCGCACATAAACTGTAAAGCTACGTGTACAAGGATTATACTCCGGTCAGAAATTTGCCGGTAAAGGTAGGAATATAAAAATAGCGTCATTCCACTATGCGTACAAAATACACGCGTCCAACGGTGGGCTGCTTAAACTCAGAGCTATTTGCGGTATTCCAGGAAAGGGGCTGATTTTTTTTATAACTCTTGTACAATTATACGCAATAATTATAATTATTAAAACAATCAAATGTTACTTAATATACTTACATTATATAACTATACACAATATACAATAACTAATATTAATAGCTGAAAAATGTACTTACCTACCTTAGATTGCAATAGTGAAGAGTACCAAGATATTCTTTTCGTTCCAATTCCATGTTTCAGAACGGAACACTGGATTGAAACTAAAGTAATAAATATCAAAACAGTACACAACTAGGGTAACGGGAAAAAAATGACCAAGTGTGAAGTATGAAGGATAATCGTTCAAATCATCGTTCACAAAAATATTGCGTTGAACATCTAAGAACAACTGGAAGCAATATATATCAAACATCGCCGTTTTTAAGGATTGTTAGACTATAGACAAAAAAACGAATACATTTCTTTTATTATGCACCAGAAATTAATATATTTTACGAGACATTTTAAAAGGCGACAAAGTTTTATGTTTTATAATACATTTAAACATCTACAGAATTTGCAGTTAGGTACTGATTTGATCTGAGAATGTTGTTTTTTTTTCATTTAACAAGGGGCTCGCCAGCATAAGGCCCCCTTCAGCTCATCCCAGCACGCGTCGTTGCATTATAGCTCTCTCTCCGTCCTTTACGCCCTTTTATGACGCGTCTCTGAGATAAGTCTCATCCTTAAACACGCGCCATTATCAATTGAAAATCAACCCGATTAATCATAAAAGCTTTAATAATTTATTCGCTAGAATGTGAACTATTTTATGACTCTGTTTATCGGTCATACATACTTTTGTGTTTATGTACTTTTAGATTAGCATAAAACTATTACTTTCGTAGTCAAATACAAGACTTAAAAATGGTACCTACCCAGGTACAACATAATATGAACAGCAACACAGTAGTTTACCGTAAAACTGTTACGGAGTTTGGCAAAAAATAAAATTGAAATAATAAAAAAATAAAGTAACTAACAGTAACTGCAATAATAGACATACCTATCATATATTCCGAAAAATACATCTAAATGTTTATTAACGAATATTTTATAGATAAATTATGTTTAATCAAAAGGAGTAAATCATACAAATAGAGAGGCCATTCAAAAGACACTAATGAAACTGGAAACTGCGTACATTGTCACCTGATTAATGTCTTACATAGATTATATTTCATCACTTCAAAATGATATAAATATAGTAGTAATGAAAATTAAATCGACGGAATTATAAATAACGCTTCCTCTACTTCAATCTTTTTGTTTTAGATGGGCTCCTGTGCCACCCCTGCATTGTAAAACATTAATATGCATACAACTGCATTCATAGCTCCATTTCAACAAAAGTGAATTGTCTTCAGAATACATAATTTAGTCACCAAATATTTATTATCAACTATAAAAAAAAAGATAAAATAAATTGAAAGAACATTTAAACTAACAGAGCGTGCTGAGAAGTTATAAATATATTCGGGTAATTTTAGGACAGTTTTTTAAATGAGATAGAAACGGAAATATGCGACAGTAATAAATTGTGAAAACTATTGTGTCAGAAAATAACATGAAGAGAAATTTATCTTCCTAGATTAGGCCTAGACTTAGGTCTCGATGTCTGACTTTCATAATACAATAGTATTATAGTTAAAAATGAAGGGAGAAATTTTTTTAAATTTTGAATGGTCATTTTGTCTCAACAATATCTTCTCAATGTGTTCTCAATATGTTCTCTCAATTACTGTGTATATTATTTTCAACTGTGTTATTATTGTGTTATAATAAGGGAAAAAAATTATTGGTACAAGATATTGAGCCTGGAATTACTAAATTTTAAAGAAGAATAATGTCACGAGCTTAAATGACTTACGATTGTAAAAAGTTGTTTGAATGTGGGAAAAGTAAAGACGGGCATCATGGATAGGTAAATGTGACCTTCCATCCTCTCAATATGATATTAATGTTGAAAAGAAGGTAAAAAGATATTCTATTTTTTCTTCACGCTATCTCGCCTTTCTTTATTAATCCGTTATTAAATACCAGAGAACAACTAATTTCTAGGTCACTAGAAAAGAACCTTATGCCAGCAGTCCACTCTCGCCGAGAGGAGTCGAGTACGAGAATGTACTGCAGCACTCGGCTTGCATCGCCTATCTCGTGTCGACACTGGTCGTCTTGTGCCATCTCGCTTGGCCACGCACGCCTCGCCTCGCCCCGTCCACACTCCGTTCCGGTCGGAACGTAGACGAGGCGAGGAGCCTCGGCGAGAGTTAACTGCTGGCATTACACTTTAGAGTACAAGTTGTCTTATTTATTAATGAATTATTTTAATTATATTTCAATCTAGTCATGATAAAGATTTGTATTTTGTTGGTACGTATCTCTGCTTTGCTTTGCTTTGCTCATTATTTGTTAAATGTATTTTTGTCTGGACCTTCCTTTCTGTTTTCTTCTCTCAATTACTTTTCTGCGGTATACAGTGTGTTTAAGAATGTGTCATATAATAATATTAATATTGGATAATTTTTATAGCGCCATTTTTGTAAAAAAATTCACCTCAAGGGCGCTTTACACATAAACTGTTTATAGTCCTACATTATCTTTGTTTTTAAAATTAAAAATTCTTATTTTAACATATGGAAAAGATTTTTGAAAAGGTGCGTTTTTAGTATCTTCTTAAATAAAGTCTCTGATGCACTGTTCCTTTTGACGGAAGGCAAAGAGTTCCACAATTTTGGGCCTGCCACCGCAAATACCTGTTCACTAAATTTAGACTTCTGGCAACGGCTGGTAGGTTCTACAATCCTTCCTTCGACTGAAGTAGAGGCTGACCTGAGAATTTGACGTGTACCATTCAAATTGTCTGGGAAGATACAGAGGCGCTATGTTTTGTGTCACCTTGCACGTCAACCAGCATAATGTAAACTCAACTCTTTCATGGAACCGGAGTCAATGTAGTTCGTGCAAAAGGGATCTTATATGAACACACTCAAATCCTGGTTCGATAGTAATTTACTTTCTTTAAACTCTGAAAAAACCTATTATATTCTCTTTTCAATAAAAAGTCTTAAAACACCGCCACATATAAAAATTACTATCCATAACGAAAACTGTAACAAAATTACCTGTAACGACTCTTGTACAAATTTAAGCCCAAAAAAAGAAATCAAATATCTTGGTGCAATTATTGATCAAAATTTAAAATGGCACAGTCACATTAACGAATTAATGAAAAGAATAAGAAAATGTATCTATATATTCATAAGACTAAGGAACATTCTAAGTATAAATAATTTTAAAAAGGTATATTTTGCTATTGTTCACTCACTACTCCAGTATAGAATAATTAGGTGGGGAGGAGCATACAATAATATAATGAACTCAGTAAAAATAATACAGAGAACAATTATTAAAGTGATATTAAAAAAAGATCAACTTTTTCAACACAAACACTTTTTGCAAAATTCCCAGTCCCCAAAATTGAAAACATTTACAAAAAAACCTCAATTAATCAATTAATTAAAGAAAATAACACTATAAAATTTGAAACAAGCACATCATTAAGATTTAAAAATAACTTTAAAATCCCTAAATGTAACACCAAACACTTTCAGCAAAATTCTATATATTTAGGGATAAAAAATTTCAATAGCCTCCCTACACAAATCAAAGAAATAAAGGATATAAAAGAGTTTAAAAGTAACTAAATGAATACTTCAAAAACACATAAACAATATTACAGAATTCTTCAAAAGCACACAAATGGACAATGAAGAAAATATGCAAAGTATTATATAAAATTATTGTAGTGTAACTCCCTCTCCAAGCACACGAGCTGGTCTCTTTTTTGGAGAGGTAAGCGAAAGAAACACCATGTATGTATATAACCACATGTATGTTTGTAACCATGTATTTTAAAAATTGAATTTATTTTGCCAATGTATTTTTTTTCGCTAAATGAAATAAATAAAAAATAATAATAAATATATATGAGAGAATTTAAAAACTCCATATATTATGGATCGCAGTCTATGAAGTTGAAATATCGGCAGACCAGCACAGATGCTGTTACAATAATCCACACATGACACCACAAATGCATTTATAAGTAAACGGGCTACCTCAGGAAGAAGATGTCTCCGAATACTTTTAATCTGTCTCAGTTGATGGCAGCATGCACTGACAGTTTTGCTGATTTGTGTATTTATTGAAAGATCTGAATCAAAGTGCACGCCCAACAATTTAACTCCAGATTTAGCATTCGCAAACATTAATTTCTGTATTGAGTGTTGCCTTCTAGGTATTGCTGTCCACAGTAGCTCTGTTTTTGGATGGATTCAATGTTAGCCTGTGTTGTGCCATCCACTCGCCTATTTTCTCAACGCATTTTGCAATTTTTCCTTTTAATACTTCTGTCTGCCCTTTCGATTTTCAATTATGTCTTTTATAGACCTCTTTTCTCTCTCCGGAAACTTTTTATTTATAATTCTCTAAGTCCAGTTTATCCCTACCATCCTTCTAATGCTTATCATTCTCTATTTTATGTATCGTAATTTTTCAACACTAATATTAATATACGTTTATTATTAACATTAAACAAAGATATATTTTGCAATTCGGAAATTGTTTTATCTATCTGATTTTCTAAATTTATTTCGAGGCAATGTTCTCCATCTTTTACACAAATTAAGAGGCGGACAAAAATAATAACAGAAGAAAATATGAAAACCCCGCACTTCTGACGGAGGCTTTTACCGGTTTGGAAATGATTGCAGCCCCTTCTGGCTTGAGCTTCCAATACACCCCGAGTACTTGCGCCGGGGATAACGCCACCTGAGCCAACCCCTCCCTCTCACCCCCATCCGGTAGGTCCACTGGTGGTACAGAAGATACCCCTTTGTGTGATGCATTACATAATAAATACTATATATATATATATATGTGTAATGAGTTTGAAGTATTTTTGGGCAGCTTACTCATAGTAATCGAATATAAATAAATAAAAATCCGGCTCTGTGGCTAATACTGTCTTTATATGCAATTTTATAACGATATTAAATCTTAATTTATTTTAAGAAATAATTTGATAAGTTACCTTATCTAACTATTTAAATATTTTTAACATTTCCAAAGATTAAGTATATTGAGGATTGCAAAGTTTTTCTAATTTTTAATAGTCTTCTCATATAGTTTTTACACATCGTGTTAATTTATAAACAGTCAAACTTAGCTCTTTTTGATATAAATGGGATATATATATATATTGCCTTTCAAATACAGACTCCGCTACTCACAAATTTAAATGACCGCCAGTATGGAAACTAGCTAGTTTTTTAAGGAAAGTGTTGTATTTATTTTGAATTTTAAACCAGATTATAGGGATTATCATTCATATTCAGAATGCATATAATATTGCTCTTACTTGTTGCAATAAATATACATTTTTCACGTTTTTCTCCAAATAAAAATATATACAAGTTGCTGACTGCAACTGGTACCCTCATACGTCTTATTATCGTAATAAAGGTTCAAAATATGGAAAATCTAATTGATACGTCGTTGCCCTTTTCACTGAAGTGACACGATCAAAAAATACAAATCGGGTGAAAGTCCGAGTACGTTGTTGTCTTATAATAAGATGTTTAAAAGCGAATCTAAATCAATCACACCTGATATAAATTCTATTTTTATATAATTTACTTATTTTATTAATTACAACGCCTTAAGACAGGCTAAAAATAAAAATTCATTGACACTTTCGTAAACAAAAGCAAAAAATTATATTTTTACATTATTTCCGACAGAGAGACAATTTCCGTTTATTATCACCATTATTGCAACATAGTCCAGAGTGAGTTTTGGCCGCCTCAAGGAGATTCCTTCATTCCTCTCTGATATACCTTGGTTCGCTAGTCGTAAACCTTGACAGCAATAGATCCCTCTGGATACCATCTAGCGAGCGGAGTCGTGGTCCGCCGATACTCCGAGTTCCGTGTACAGGAAACAAGAATGCAGACAAGGGTGGTTCGCCGATCTCAGCTTCTCTCAATCGGCAATGATGATGAAAGATGATGAGGTCGAAAGAAATGAAACACAAAAGATATTCAATATAAGCACACTACGGCGGCAAAATCGAGAATGGCTTCCGCCAGCAGAATACTCTGTTTATATTCAAATTCATAACAATGCAACAGTCATATTCGCAAGTACCTACGGACACCTATGTTTTCCTGGTATCTATCCCACATTTTTTGGAGCCACACCGATGATTACACCTTTAAATTACTGACACGTGTCCTATCGTACCAATTAATTGGCGAGTAATTATGTGCCATACACTCCGGTTTATTCTGAAGACTCTTATGGAAGAGATTTACGGAGACCGTCTAATAGAATCAGCAGAAGATCAGCCAGCATACCCAATAGTCCGGATTGCATCTGGAAGATCGACCAACTGTCCAGGTATGTGGTTATCTGTCTCTACTATATATAGTAACACGGTATTATATCATCAATAGAAAACCCAGAACCTAGGATTTATCTCTATCGAAGGTGTTTTACACACACGCACCGTGCAACGTTCCCTTTAATATGGGAGTATATGGTGCGCCCTGAGCAAAGTGAGTTGTTCAAAAAATCCTCATGACCGATTTTTTTGAACACAAATTTTTCAGTTGACTTATATAAAGTTTTATTTTAAATACTAATTAAATGTATTAATTAGAAAGATATACATATAAAATCATTCGAACCGGGATCTCTTTAAAATCCGGGGAAGGTACATTAACCAACTATGCTAGAGCAGACAGTACTTTCGACGGCAAATTTTCGTACCCATATGTTACACTTTTCAAATTATTACATTCCATTATTTCAACGAACGAACGAACGGGTACGAAAATTTGTCCTCAAAAATACTGTCTGCTCTAGCACAGTTGGTTAATGCACCTTCCCCGGATTGGAAAGAGATCCAGGTTCGAATCCCGGTAGCAACAACAATATTTTTTGATAAAATTGACTTTATTGTATATCTTTCAAATTAACACTTTTAATTAGAATTTAAAATACCACAGAGCTATGTTCTGAACAACTTAACAGTAAGAATGTGTTCTCCTTAATAAAGTTTTATTTGATAGATCATGGCATAGTTTTACTTATCTTTTGAGTATATACGCCTACAATATCATCACAACAAATTTGTCTCATCAAAAGATGCACATATTTTACAGTGTTGACGTAAAAAACTTACAATTTGCCATTCACGCGTATTATTCCTTGGATAATTTTTATTATAAATAAATAAAAATGTCGTGCACTGATAATAAATACATCGGGTGTCATCCGCCCATTGAATTTTAATAAATTTAACAACTTTAAGGGAAGCAATATGAAATAATACAATCTCTTTTCAAGATGGCTGACTTCTCGCTTACTTCACTCATCTTTGTAATTAATTTGTCGTTGAATTCAATACGCTATTTGAATTTGGCGCCCGTTCAAAACGCGGTTACCGCCTTTTGTTCGCGCGCGTTACTGCGCATGTAATCCCTCGCCGACCCTCGCGGCTAATTGGCTAAACAGGGTCACGTGGCCTTAGCAATAATTCAGGGGTGAGCCTCGCGTATTTTAAAGATTTTCTCGAACTCAAATTAATATGTGTTAAATGTAAAAAGTATTTTTAGAAACTGTAGCGCGTACATACCTACATACTATTTGTTTAATAATTTGATTTCATCTTCTAACTGTATTTTCTAAAATTTTCTTAAGCTTTACCTATAAGAGCATAATAACATAACATCAAACCGTCTAACAACCCACTCCCATAACAACGGCAGATGTGCTACCAGCTAGACGCAATTGTGATCATTGTTTGGAAGCTCATCTACATGTATACGAGTTTAGTACAAAGTCCAATCACAATCACAAAGAGCCTCCCTGCAAAAACACTGTACATCGTTTTTTATAAATGTTGATAGATAAACAGAGCGTCGGCTATCCTGAATAAAATACAGTATTGTTGCAGAAAAACTCACTTAGAAATTATTTATTTATTTTACATAGCTGTTTAATATACCCCTCGATGCCCAAGAAGATATACAGGGTGGGCCTAAAGTCACAAAGTGATTACAATGTTTATTTATTTTTTTAATTTGTTACAGATTTTTATAAAGAAGGCCTTGGAAATTGACCATTGAAAAGTACTCGACTGAACAGCCGACGAAAATAGTGACATTTTATTATCAAAATCAGCAATCCATCATTTTAACACAACGTGTATATCGTCGCCACTTCGATATGCTAATTTCTCCGAGCGAATCAATGGTCAAGCGTTTGATTAACTGTTCTAAGAGCCGGGGTTCAGTTGGCGACTTTCCACGTATTAGTAGACCTCGCTCCGTTAGGAACAAATTCAACAAGAACAAAGAAACAATGCAGAGTGTGTAAGAGAAAGTGTTGAAGAAGACCCGACTATATTAACGCGAAGGCAATCTGAACAGGTTGTGGTCTCCCGGATGTCGCTCCGACGGATCCTGAAATCTTTATCCTTACAAAATTCAGTTAGTGCAACAGCTAAAACCCCTAAATTATACTCAAAGATTGGAATATCCTGTCAGGTTTTCGATCAAAGAATAATTTCTCGAAGTTGTGAGACAATTTGAGCATCGCGGTCCTCAGACTTGATAGCTCCTGATTACTTTCTTTGGGGCTACCTCGAGGAAAAAGTTTATGCTAACATACCTCAAATACTTCAGCAGCTGAAGGACAACATTTGTGCAGAAATCAGTACACTGGGATCCGAAACGCTAAAAACTGTCATGGAAAACGCTTCAGAGAGTGCAAGTCTGTGTGAGGCAGAAAATGGACGCCATTTGCAAGACATAATTTTTTATACATCGTGAAACTTTAAAGTTATTAAAATTAAAATTTAAAATTATACATTAAAAATTAAAAATAAAATAAAATAATTATTAAACACCTTCTTCGCAGCCTCTTTCGTGACTTTTGGCCCACTCTGTACTTACAACGCTGTGGTATTCATAACTCATATTTGCCCAAAACCGATATACAGTGTTGTTACAGAGTAGGTCTCATTTTCTGTTTCTTTTCTTTGATTCTTACATTTTTTTGCATCCATGCAAGGCAACAATAAAATAATTGTGCACTGTCGCGTATATCTACCAGGTACTCGCAGATCACAAAAGACTTCGGAACAGTCCAAGGTAGAGTTTAATAGTTTAAATAAAATGATTAAGTCATCTATTATTCACTTGTATGATATTACATATATATATTCATATTTTCTATTGAAAATAAAGTTTAAACGGAGATATTTATGTTTATTTTGAACAGATAAACACTAATAACAAATCATTACATAGATACAAAAAATCGATAATAAAAAAATATGATTGAAAATTCCATTCAAAATTATAAATATTTTAAGGGGCAACCCTGTTTTACTATCATCGAAAAGGAGGGAGACAAAATGGCGTAAAAGTAGTGGCGCAAGTGATTACAATATAATTATTGTCAGGAAATTGCAATTTTATGGAGCTGTTGTTAAATGGACAAGCGAGGGATTGCGAAGGGAGGATGACAGAAGAAGCAGCGACGCGTTCGATGTTGAGCTGATCATTTTTAAGTAGGTACTTATACGAAAAATTCAAATTAAGTATGTGTTTTAATTATTTATTGCGGAATTTTAACAACGTATAGTTGTATAATATATCATATCGTGCAAAATATAAAACTAATTGTAGATATGAAAATTCACAAAAAAAATTATCTGTAAAGAAATGTCAGTTTCAACCACAAATCAACATTAAGTATTAATGCATGATACTGTAGCGGCGTACATTAGGCGAGGACTTAGGTTATGCTGCTAATATCGACAGTGTGAAAGCGATGGGTATTATCATTAAAGGTTGTATTCATCATTCAATCTTTCAGTAGTATGTGTTTATGTACTAAGTATACCAGCGTGTTTATTATCCACTTTTGAAAAATATTACTATTATTCAATAAGTTATTAACTAAAGAAGCTAAAATATCTTGTATTAAAAAATAATATCACGTTTTAAAGTGTATTAAAACGCCTACAGTCAAGCCTGCTTCAAAGACACACTTGCGCCGTTTGCACGTCACATACATACACGAATTGACATGTGTTCTGGATACACGTCTGCTCGAGCGAAGGCGTGTATTCAGAACACCGCGCGGTGCGAGAGTTGCGTTTAATTCGCATATGCCTGGGACAGGTTTTGCGAAAAAACACATGCGCAGCTTTATTTGTCAATTCTAAATTCTTCCTATAGTTATATGGTTTTAATTAATACTTTAACATGAGAACTGAACTATTTTTGGGTGGATTTATAATATATCAAATAAATATTTAATTTCGCAAAGATTATTATGGGTCGAAAATGTCAAAGATTATATTTCATCAGATCAGAATATTTTATTAATTCCTAATTATATATTGAATACAAAAAATAAAAGATCATCGAACTTGGAGCGGCCAGGATGTTTTTCGTTAGATGATTTTGGGCCAGAACCAAAAATATACAATAATAACGGGTCAATTTCGCGAACATTTATTTCGATTATTTCGACGTATACTCTCATAAATGTCTCATACAATAATATTTTCCGTAACGGTGCAGAACCTGTACATACTGCTTGATCATTTTCGACTCGTGATTAATCAAGTATCCCTCCATAAAATATTGTGAACTAAGTTTGTCCGATACACACAATCTCAACATTTTTTTCAGTAAACAAACAAATGAAAGTTGAAATGTAAAATGATGTTCTAGGGGAATTTTTATTTTCCCTTTTACAGAAAATATTTTTTTTAGATATATTATGGTACAGAAATGAATATTCAAATATATAAAATAACTCATAGTAATATACCTTAAAAATAACGATATATTGTGTCTAGCGTCGGTGAAGTATTGTCATTGACAAATAATTTATTAATATAGCGAAATGAAGTGGCAACCTTTTTAAAGATTAATAAATAATTACAATTGTTAAGAACTATATCACATTTTATTACATAAAACCTCGGGCATATAAATGCGGATTGTGCAGCAGATTATATAAGTTAATTTTATATATATTCTATTGATTTTTTTGCTTATTTGCTAATTATAGAGGTGCCACGCTCGTGACCTAGTGAGTTGATTTAATTAATTAATTATCGCATTAATTTACAAGAATGTCTCCATGTAATGTGTTATCTAATAATTAAAACATCCATGAGTCTGTTTCATTTTTTAATATACTATTATAAAACTATAAAAAACATATATTACTATTATCCCTAGTGTCGTAATCATGAAAATATAAATAGTTATGTCCCTGTAATATTCATTAATACTATTTATTTTATTTTTCTCACCATAATGTCAGAGTAAAAACGACCCCCTAATTAAAAAAACAACCCCCCTCGCAAGGAGTCACTAGTAATACAACGTGTAACACTTAAATATATCCAATAGGTGTGATATTATCTGTGGTGTAATGAGGCTTGCGGCGCTCTCCGCGGGTGATTTCCCAAGGCAACAATTAGCGGACATCCATCTTACCCCGCACGTGCTCACACCCCCAACCCACCCCCATTGATCACGTGATGACAATGTCACGTGTGAGGATAATCTAATATTATACACAGCGCATAATCAATTGCGGGATAATCGTAAAGCTGTCTTTAAAACGCGCGGACTCTCTCCCCGGCCCTTTACATATTAGCGACGGGTCCACACTGTACGAAATACTTCAATGAACTAGTTCTTTATACTCACGCTTCGTAGTTCACATGTTTTAAATCGTTCTGACGCTTCAATAGTTCAATACTTCACACACACTATCAAATAACTTAGTTGCCTGCAACGAAGCTCTCATTCAGCAACGTGCACAATTAACTCCGAACTATGTTTGTATAGAGACGAAAGAGTTCGCCGTTCACTTCATGTAGTTCACTGAAGTAAAATTCGCGAAGTCATCACGCTACATACTTCGCTCTTCGCTTCGCACTTCAGACACTTCATTGAAGTATAATTCAATGACGGTTTAAATAACGACTTAACCTTTTAACTGCCAACTCTATTTGAAATGGAAGACACCACATAGGGTAAGACTAAGCTTTAAGGGTCTTACTTATTTATTAAAAGCTGGGATCTATGGTTCACAGATGGCAAAATGATTTAAAGAAATGTCTTTAATCTCTGCAAGTTTGCAAGGTCCAAAAGTGCGTATTAATACGCTTATATTTAATGGTTGACCACACTTCATTGTACCATATGAAGTGCCGACCAGTGGTACCAACATACTTCGAACGTGCATTTTGTGAAGTGTTCATTACAAAATGAAATTTTGTCTTTCGCTACTACATATATTTCAGTGGTGTCCCACAAAAAAATTATCAACTCGTTCGTTAAACTAATTTTGGTAACCTCTCATGTATCCCCCTTACATATACTAAATATATATTTTTATTATTATTCCCGACCACGTTGAGTACCTATATAATTTATCCTGTTTGATGGCCTCGGTGCCGAATATTTTGAAATTTCTGCCAAAACCGTCAGCTATCATCAATTATGATATCAAGCTATAATATCATGCTATTAATATTCATATTACGTAATGTAACACTCTGTAAAAAATATTAACTAATAAATAAATTATTGTTAAATATGAATTAAATATATTAATTAGAAAGATATACATACAAAATCAATTTTATCGAAAAATATTGTTGTTGCGCCACCGGATCTGGATCGAATCTGGATCTCTTTCCTAACCGGGGAAGGTGCATTATCCAACTATGCTACGGCGACGATATTTTTAGTGATAAATTTTCGAACTTATATGTTACCTTCTTGATATTAATACATTTAATCGTTCCATTATTTGAAAGAGCCATCTACCTTATTTTTACGGAATCTCAAATACCTATATTTGAGATTCAGAGATCACAGACCGTCTGTTCTGAATAATTAAAACTTCATAATAAGAATGTGTTCTTCTAATAAATTATTGTTAATAATAATAATGATTTGGTGTTAAACGTATCAAAATTTCACATAACGTAGCAAAGCAAAATGCAATTGATCAATTTGTGAGAACCTCGTAGGCAAACGCGGCACCACTAATTATTTTATTGTTGTTATTAAGTATATACATTATAAATTATTACAAACATTCACTGTCACTCGGATACATTGATTAGCTAATGATTTTACATACATGATAGATGTAATTAACATAAATTGCTAAATTTCTTCACCTAAATTCAAAATGTGTTCACATTTTTAATATAAGACAATATAAGAGACATAACCTGTGAAAGGGATGAGAGTTGTGTATCGGGTTAAAAGAGTGTGGAGCCTTATCCTCTCTACCTACCCCGGCAGAAATGGTAAGTTAGTTAATTAGAGACACCTGAATTTAAACCCTTTTTTAATCCTACATATATAATACACACCGTTTTCACATTATGCAAATTAAAAAGGTAGAGATCTGTAAAATCTTCAAAAGAAAAAAATCTCTTATTGTACATAGATGTCGGTAACGTCACAATGATCTTCACTTATTCTTTGTGATAAAAAACAGTAACCACATTCATTAACAGAGGGCATTCATTTTAAATTGGTATTAATCTTCACCATTTTCAAGTTATAAATGTATCTCTAAAACCATCCCCTACCCTTTGTCTTTGTATAAAATATTTCTCTAAAAATGTCGCGGTTCCATGGTGTAATGGTTAGCACTCTGGACTCTGAATCCAGCGATCCGAGTTCAAATCTCGGTGGGACCTTGTCGTTTTGCATTTTTTAAGATTACAAATATAATAATATTTCCAATTTATCATAGTTGATTATTTTTCTTAAATATTGAGTTTTCTAACTTGTAATAATAATATTAGCTTAGTACCAACATACACCACTACGTTTGAAACAATGCACACATCTTTATCTCGACTTCTCTATATATATTTAATGTCCACTTTTCATGTTGGTACCCTGTACTTTTTTGTAACTGTTAATAGAACAACTTCTTTTAACCTTTAGCACTCGTAAAAAGACTGCCATCATAAATCTATATGTCTATGATATTATAATACAAGTTTATATGTAAGTGCAGAGTGAATATTATGTTCCGGGCCGATGTTTCATTCATTAAAATTTGAAGTGTAGCTCGGGATGTGTGCACCGTCCTGTTGAAACCAGATGTGCTGCAGGCCCAATCACCCTATTCGGTTACCAAGAAGTTTTTACATTATTGCCTCTTGCATCCTGAAAGAAATAGAGCCCAATGATTCCGCTGGCCCACATGGCACATTAAACACTCTCTCCATACAACTCAGCGCAGGCGTAAAAGTCGTTGATATATCAATTGAGGATTTTCAGTGCTTCAATAATGGCTGTTTTGTTTATTAATAAAACTCGGCATGTCGAAATGAGCTTTATCGCTCATGTTTTATTTCCAAAAATCAGGTTTTAATATTTTAATGACTTCAACACGTTATTCAGGCGTTAGATGGTCCGTAATAAATTGTAATCAAGTACTCTCTACGACTATATATACCTACATATGCAATAATGTTATTTATTTGGTATCGTTTACATGTTTATATTGTAAAAAACAGTCTTAATTTTAATAAATGTGCACATCAAAGATCATTTAAGGTAGTTAAATAACCACGTTAAAAATACGCAATACACATAAAACCAATCAAAATATTACAAATAACTAACACAATATAACCATCAGCTCTTGGTAATGTTTTCAAAAAACATGACCTGACCATGACCAAACATAACGTGAACATGACCAAAAAAGCTCGCTTCCTTTCTAATATGATGTTGTGACATTTGACACTAATGTATTTTTTATCGATAAACTTAAAAATTTCCGATTCTAAAAATGTAATCTCAACATAATCATAGAATCAAAAAACAATATTATGTTTCAATTTAGTTTTATGCTACTGTGACAGAGGTCCAAAATTAATTTGCGCTAATAAAAATACTCCAATGGTTATATGCAAAGTAAATTCGTTTTAATTATTATTATATCTATTGATAAGGGAAGTAGGGAAAATTAATATTGCTGGATAATAATAAAAATATTTGATAATTTTTATAGCGCCATTTTCGTAAAAAATTTCACCTCAAATTGTCTGGGATATAAAGCTCTTGAAGATACAGCGACGCCATGTTGTGTCGCCTTGTACAGTAACCAACATAATTTAAATTCAACTCTTTCAGGGAACCGGAGCCAATGTAGCTCGTGCAAACAGGATATTACATGAGAAAATTTAGACCAAATAACCAAAATCATGATAAACGCGGATTAAAATTTGGCGTGATGGTGTGAATGTACACAATATATTAATGAAAGATCTTTATTATTATATATATATATATCAGTAAAATGCGTAAATCATTAAAATCTCATCCATGAAGGGCGACACGCGCCGAGAACGGCATTAAATAACACTTCATTCGCATCATAGCCGCCCGTTGGGCCCAGCAACAGCAATAGGCGTTAACCAATTGCTTTCTGCTGGTAGATTAATAAAATAAATAACAAAAATCTAGAATATACGAGCAAATGTCGAAAAGTCAAGTGAAATATCTGTCGTTAATCAATTATTTAATACAAATTAAATGTATCGATTACAAAGATATACAGATAGAATCATCATATCGAAATATTATTTTTGTTGCTAAAAAAGAGTAACTAAAAATTATCTTATGAATACTTGTGGGAATCTCTCTCAGTAAACTTAATACACAATTATTAGAAAGAGGTAATACTTTCCTTTTTAACGTTTTTCTTTATTTATTGTTTGATGCCATTTTTATTTAGTTTTAATGCCCCATGTCCACGGAATAACACGAAATCGTATTTTAGAATTTAAATCTTGTTATTTTAGTTTTATGCAGTTTTAAAACCACTCTCTAATATATCCGGTATGGTCTAGTGGCTAGGATACCTGGCTCTCACCCAGGAGGCTCGGGTTCGATTCCCGGTACCGGAATATTGTTTTTTGCATTTTCTTTACCCTTTTCTTTCATTTAATTTAATTCATATACTTATATTTAAATTATTTCATATAAAATTTAGTATGTTATGACTGTATCAACATGCACCTGCATTTACTAAAATTCTTATGAAAGACAGCTTCTCAACGTTGAACTAGAGATCGAAATCGATTCCCTTTGCACCTCCTCAAATGGTGGTCTAATGAATCAATTGAGGGAAGATTGCAATTATAAAGCAGCTTTATAAATCTTGTTCAGTCGTTCAGTAGACGCATTCATAGTAGCAAATTGCTAATATGAATGCAAAATGTTTGGTTAGTATTCGAAAGGTTGATGCAGAACTACTAAAATATCACATCTATGTAGATTGCAAATTTTTTATTAATATATTCTTATTACACACAAATTCTTACCGAATCTACTGTTTCACAATCTAAAGCAAAAGGTTGGTTTGGTACTTTACTAATATACACACAATAACAATCGAGCCCTCCTACGTAAAGCATCGTAAGTAAAAAATAACATATTTAATCATTCTACTATTTTGCACATACTTGATACATTTTTAAATGGCTGTAATTTTTTAAATATTATGTTTATTAGTATCTACATCATAGAATACAATATATGTATTTTTTTAATCTTTCACGTAAATAAGTATCAGATATATGCGAAATACTAAAATTACGTTTTTTCTTACGATACTTATGAGGGGTCGAAATGCTAAATAACATCGTTTACATTAATAAAGCAACAAAAAATACAATGTTGGAAATATTTAACCGTTTTAATTTTGGTAACATCCGTAGGATGGCAGTACGCATCGTTTTTGCGACGGGGTAGATATATAGACGACGAGGCCGCTGGTCACTGGTTCTTCGATGGCTGTTTCGCCAGCATGACGTTAGTTAAATAGTAATTATTAACAATATAATTAAGGATTGTGGTTAATTTTTAATACATTAATGCAATATTTTCATCTTATATTACTACTGCTATTATTTGGCGCTTGACGTATTCTACTACTCAAGAGGTGTCGCTAGTATACGTCAAAATCCTCTGACCTGAATCAGTGTTCTTGGTGAGCAAAATTCTCTTTGAAAATGCAATTTCAGATGTAAATCGCCAACGACACGTTAACGCATTATGCATGTGCAAACGTGAAACCGCCTCCAAGTATTTCATAACCAATAATGATATCTTTTCTTATTTCTATTGAGTACAAACGTTCGCAAGCTCCGTGGCACCGCAATAATATTATTAAGATTTATAAAACAGTGTAATAAAATAAAACCACATTGTTATTTGATCGTTATATTACAAATCAATAATATGGAATTATATTTTACATAATGCATTATAAAAAATGTAGTCAGAATTAAACTTGAATGTATCCAAATGTACCTTTTTATTCACAATATGTTGACATTCCTGCATATTGCTAAGAGTTTAATTAATACATTTTCTTATAGTAGATTCCAACTTTCTTACATTTATACAATACAATTTTTTTTGGGCACGTGTATTGGCGAATTAATTCAATTAAGCCGAAATGTATCTCGCTCCATCCATAACGGGGGTGTACGCAACAAGAATTTAATTACAACGACCTTTTAATAATCCATCCGCTAGTCAAGCTTATTCAATTCCGGATTTAATCAGCATTGTGTGAGATCCACCGAAATTAATTTAATTGTTTATTGTCCTCCACTGATAAATGGCACAAATTTCATTAATGTTGGAATTAAAATGAAAATCATAACATAAATTACGCATTTGGTTGTATCCATTGCTTCATTATTTTGTAAAATTATTCTTATTTCGATATTTAAACACGATTCATTATGAATATTTAAGGTCTTTTTGGTATCCACAACTGTGAAATCAATCAGAATACTTAAATTCTGATTCACTTGTCACAAGTAGTACCTCGATTGAAAGCGAATGACTGGCCGAGAGCTCGCACATGGTTGTTAATGCATGCAATGCAACCGGATACAAGTCTAGATTGAATGATCGCTATGTACCTATTTACATATCTACAGGGTCTTTCAAATTCAATACACTAGCGAGCGATGGCTTTTGTATTAGATTCGTATGACGGAGTATAGATGAACGGGAGATAATATTTGTTGTGGAAAATTGATTCTGGCGAGCAATAGTGTCTGCAAGGTGGAAACTAGCTTATTGATAAAATATTTGAATGGGGGAATATATTTGGAAGACCGAATGAATTCTGGCGAGACAGTAACCGTAAAGTCTTGAAGATACAACCTGCTAAAACAACGGTATCTAACAATAATCATTACATTATAATAAATAATTAAGCATCTCCACATCTCGTGAATTGTCCTGTGACTACTTTATAATTTACAATTTCTATATAAATCCGTCACAACTTATGAGTGAAACGATTTTCACATGAACTGATAAAAATATTGAGTTCTTTTGGATTCAATTATTGTAAATTTACAACGAACAATATTGTTTTTCGAGTACGGGGCGTGATGTCACCATCAAATCTAAATAATTTTTTTATTTAGCTTTTTTATTTGAACTCCCCTTGGTTTTCAACACCTGCATAATCAACAATTGTATAAAACCAGTAATATCTGGTTGGCTGCACTCATGTCCATGTGCTGTGCAAGTTCAGGTAGGTGCTCGGTGCTCGGTGCTCGGTGCTCACTACTCTCACCCATGCACTCGTGCGGAAACGCGGTTTGTCCGTAACAACGGAAAGGTCATTTAGTCACAATGTTATCATTGGCGGAATTGATTCCTGTTTTTTTCCATTGCATTGTTATACATGGTGTTGTTTTATCCAATATTGAGAAAGTTTTAATTTTACTCAGATACACAAGTATTTCAAAAACACATTATTAATCGGATGAAGTACGTAATAAAATGGTGGAGCTCCTATTTATTGCGGTGGAACTTATATCGAATAACGTCATGAATGGAATGATAAAAGATGCAATGCGACAAGGTAAACTATAATGTCCGGTCTTTGAATTAGAATCTATACACAAATAAATGTTCGCTACACAAATTTTTGTTCGCCGATGGCAGAGTTCGCGACTTCATTGCACTGACGAGGAATAAAACTTCTAGAATGAATAACAGGCTGCCGGAATTAATGAAAATTTGTTTTGAGAATTGAAACTGCCATATTATATTATATTATTTACTCATTTTATTTTGACTTCATATTAATAATCGAGAACATGTGTCCATTTAAAAAAGACAATAAATAGATCATGTTTTAAAATCAGATCAAAAATTCGAAAAAAAAATATTTTTCCATGGCTTCTATGAATAATAATATATGACATATACATACATCTAAACATTAGCGATGAAAAAAAGCTAGGCCGAAAAAACTGCTTTATTTCAACGGTAATTTTTATTAATAAATAATAGTTTACTTAGGTATTTGTCTGGAAAATAAACTACGAAAATATATAACGTAAGAGGTGAAATTTTTGGGTATGGAGGCAAGTTATGATCGGAAGAATAATATGCAATGATGCGATCATAATCCGACTCCATAATTCGAACCATCCTTCACGTTACACTCAACTTGGCTACAATGAGGAATGAAAGGAATTGAGACAATGACGCGGTGTGAATAAAAGAGTACTTACGTGAAAATATTTGATTTATTCAATACAGGTTACAATGAAAAATGCGAAAGAGGTGAAGAGTTATAGGAAAAGCTGTTGTCGGACTGGAGTCCGAAATTCCGGAAGAGAAATAACTCACGCAGGGGCTAATCGGTGAGCAGGTGGTCGGCCTGCTACGTGGCACCAGTATATAAAACCTAATAAAATCTTTTAAAAATATCAGTACCTACTCAATTGCGATAGACGACGACGGTGGTTTCCGTTTCGGCTTTTATTTTTTATGTTTACTTAGCGAGGAGATAAGAACTTTGGCATTATACGTATTGATACTGGAGTTATTACCGTCTTCACCTTTAGTTTTATACGAAGCTGTGTACTAACACGAAAACCTGAGACCTAAGTGGAAAACAAAATGCATCATTAGCGTGTATTAAAATAAAATGCATCATCAAATTGACAAATCATGCATCAACAACGACCACAATGCACATTTTTCTTATGGCGTAGCGATCAAAACATGTTATGTAATTTTTTTTCATAATAAACAAATCATTATCCTTCAAAACATTTTCTGTCATACATACAATGTGTATTCGCATTTATAATTGTACCAATGTTATAGAAAGATGCTGCATCTATTTACAACAACACGCCGATAATCAAAGAGACAAATCAAATAATAGTAAAAAAAAAAACTTTTGTGAAAAAAAAACTAATAAAAGGGAAATATTATTGTCAATGAATGAATGAATTATACGGTGTAATGATATATGTTTTGAAATTTCTGTTCATTTTAATAAAAATTTATGTTTATTATAATTGGTCGATATTTGTGAAGCTAGTAATTGTAGCACACGAATAAAAATTATCACTAATTCTGATTTAATACGGTACGTTTACTAAAATTTTATTATATTCTGAAAGAATCACTTTTTCACAATTCAAAAACGAAATTATTGATTTATAATAATGTAATATTTACAAAATACTACACCCGCAGTTGATACTGCTCGATCATTATTCATTTTCAAATTTAATTTGGCATCTATCAATTCAACCGGTGGCTGTATTTGCGGAGAAGTGAAATTGACATTCAAATCGCCACTCAAGATGATCGGTTCGCCAACCTGTTTCCACTGATTCGAGCGAAATGGGACAAGGGTAACAGATAGTGTAACGCACCCTTCTCATTCTACCTGTGTAGCTGGTACAGTGACCAGGTTTCAGGGTTTCAACCCCGCCATTTCGGATATTGTAAAAAACTATACATTTAACTTAACCCTAAGTCGGTCACATCGATGAAAATAAAATACATATAAAGAGTGTACGGCGGAAAATTTTCAAATTCAATATTAAATTTAAAAAAACTACAATATTATTCTCATATTTTATTTATGCAAAATGGAGTTTAACGATGAGAATGCGATGCGTTTTATAAACAATATTGTCAAAATGCCGTCCATTTCTCTCAAGACACTCTTACTCTTAATTTTCGAACACGCGAGAGCAAAGCGTCGGTTCAATGGCAGCAACTTCACGGCGGATATTTTCTTGTAGGGCCTGAGTTGTTCGAGGATTGTTGCTGTAAACTCTCGGCTTGAGGTATACCCACAAAAAAAAAGTTGCACGGTGTAAGGTCTGGTGACCGAGGTGCCCAGGGTATGTCTCCCTACTTGCTGTTTAATTTATTGGGAAAAATTCCCCTCAGCTTCTCCATTAAAACTCTAGCTGTGTGTAGAGTGGCCCCGTCTTGCTGAAATCTTGGTATCTCATGTTCTGTTTATTAACATAGCCATCGATATGAAAATGCGCTTCGTCAGTAAACGATATGATTCCAAACGTTCGTGCTGTTCCAAAACTTTCCAGTATCATTCTCACTAAGGTATCACGTAAAGAATAGTAATTTTCGTTGAGAAACTGCACGATTTTCAGTTTGTATGGGTGAAAATGTAGTTTCTTTTTCAAAATAAGGTGCACTGTTGATTTTTTTATTTCAGTAAAGGCTGCATCTTCCTTATCGATTTATGCGGATTGCCCATAATTTCACGTCGAACTTGAGCCACATGTTCTGGCGTCGCTGTTGACGTTGATGGTCCCGGAGAAGTTTGATTAACCACTATCCCTTCTTGTCTGAACATTTGAACACAACACCAGATATATCAAATATTAACGTGTATACAAAGAGCGCGACGTGCACAAATCAATGAATCACCGCACTTTAAATATTGCTCAACCGCGAACGCGCGGTGCGCTCCCGACAAGTGACTCATTGCGACTGGCAAATCCAAAAATCACGTGCGTTGACAATACCCCTCCCACTTACTTCACCCTGATGGTTTACGAGCAATTACATTTTAATCTTGAAATTTTTCCGCTGGACACCCTATAGTTTCCTGTGGAACTTTGGGATTCTTCAGGATGTGTACAAATAAAAATTCCACGAAAAATAAATAAATAAGTATTGTTGCCATTCGCCAGCACGTACTTTTGCGAAATTGGATTCTCGCTTTACTCTGGAACCAAAACGAACGGTTCCAGAAATATAAATATAGCAGTGTTATTCCAGACATATGAATACACTTGTTGACATTCAACAATTCAACTGATATCTGATATCATAATTATCGTTTAATTAATAGCTAAACCTTATCATATTTTTCCTTGACAGGTTCCTGTACAGGCCGGCTGTATTTATGGGACACAATGGAGTTGCCTTCCGCTTGGAAGAAATGTTTCAAAAAAACTTCAATTTAAGTGTGTTTGATCTCGATCCAATAAAAATATTCACCTACGGTTAGGGCTTCCGAACCGGGTAAAAGCGGAATCAGATACCCGGGTACCCGCATGTATATAAAATTACCGAGAACCGGGTAATTTTTAACGAGTTATTTTATTTTTAAAATTTTTAAGAAACAAAATTCGTCGAACCCTTCCGGGATACAATATTCAGTGCTTAAAGAATTCCGCTAAATTCACAGCTGCATACAGAGCAGATAATAAGAGTGAGGTATCGAAAAAGTTCACAGAATAAAGATAATTGTAGAACTATAAAAAAATTATGTGTAAACCTCCCTTGAGGTGAAAGATTTTACAAAAATGGCGCTATACCAATTATCCATTATTATTATTATTATTATTAACTGGATAATGAATTTGGCCGGGTATTTGGATGCTCTACCTACGGCGTATTTTTTAAAAAGGTTCTGTTAAGTTGTATAAAATGTAAAAGGATTCCAGGACTAAATTTAATTGGGAACCCTAATCTTCATTTCTGCCCCGTCTGCGATACCACGGCCTTATTTTTTGATTACGAACAATTTCAGGGTTGACATAAATTAAAATCTGGTCACTCTACTCGCTAGTGTTGCGTGGCATTTGGGGGGGGGAGTGTCGAACTAGTTTCTGCATTATTTTCCGTTTCGCTTTTCGTCACGCTCCCATTTCTATCGATTGAACTTGAACTACCATGCCTTGAAAACATTAGTTTCTAATAATGATAATATTATATATGTACGTAAATTGTGTAATGTCAACCTCTTACTTGTTGCCAGCACATAGTTAATAAACCCAGCAATCCTTGGACAGTCAAGACTAGGTTGGATAGATAACATTTTGCGTTGTTATGATGGTCACACTGCGACGAATGATATCAAATGCATTATAATATAATTTATGTATGTTTATAACATTGCTACATTGCAGGGTTGGTAGGCCCGTTTTATAATTTAAAACCTGTCAAACCGCGCGGTTTTGGGCTAATTGAAAATAATACGAAGTTCATTCAATTATTGTATTTTGCATTATTTGAATAGCAACACCGAGTCCTTTCGGTCAATTATGCAATTATATTATGATACGTAACATTTTGAACATTTATAACGGGTTTAAAATTAGGTTCTTATGTAAATCGAAATTAATGGAAGTGAAACAAAATTGTTATGGAGTGTAAATAAATAAATCAATTGAAATTATTTTCGTAAAGGCAAACGGAGCACGCGGTCACTCCTGCGTCATTCGACTAAAACCAGACGTAAAATGCAAAGTTTATAAATAATATTGTGTTGTAATATTTCAAATTCTATTATATATACGTTCCTGGCAATTTAAGAAATGTCTAATTCTTTGAGGATTGTTTGGGTTTATTGAGCTTATTTTTATCGTGCCAGGTTTCTGGTATGCGATACTGACTAGTTCATTGTTACTATGTATCTATCATCAGTGGCGTGACAAACAATCGGACCCCAATACAAAATATAAAAAAAGTCCCCCTGATGTGCACAATGTGTAAAATATATAAGAATATTAAATTATAGTGTTATCAATTAGATAATAAGAACATAATTGGTTCATGTTTTCTAATAATACTCGAACTTTCATGAAATAAATGGTTTGTATTTTTATGTATTTATATTCACTTGTAAGTGAAAAAATCATTGCTTCGCTTACGGTGATAATTTGGTCACTAACTCGACATATAATTGTTCCGGATTCATAAAACATATTTTTAAGTTATGTTATTGACACCTTTTCCCCGTCCAAATACACCTTTCCTTAATGCTCATCTTTAGTGTAAATGATGACCTTGAAGTCGGCAGACGTCAACTAGACCGATATTTGTTCGATTTTGACATCGCGAGAGTATTAGCGGTGTGGATTTATTCAGCTCCATTGCATCAACATTGTATTGTTTGTGATGCTATGATTTGTGTGCCGCAGTGAAGTTGTGATATTTGGAAGCGGAGATCTGGCCACCGCGTGCCGTTTGTATGAATCTCGGCGGCGACTGCAGGAGTGACGGGGGCGCCGAGATCACTGGTCCTTCGACTGGAATCCCTACCCATCATCGACCCTTACATATTCCAGGTTCCCTTATTTCCTTCCTCCCCCCCCCTCCCTGCGGCGATTTCAATTCATTTTTTGACCCTGAGATCGCGCAATTCGTTCAGTAGATCCTGTCGGAGCAGGATTTACGTTTTATTTTCATATTGAGATATATTTATATAAATTTTAAAAACAATGTTCTGCCAGATCGCAGTGCACTTACAGTAAGCCACGGAGATGTTGATGTTAACAAGAACAACAATGAAGTCGATAATATTTAACATGGATACTATGGTTAAATCATATTCGGGGGTCGAGGGAAGCTCAGGGGTCCGTCAATTTGTTACTACAGATGTTGAAAAGTGATAAAAAATTATAACCCCCTTTGAACGCAGCTAGCCAATAGCTTTGAGACGGTGCGAGCCACTTAATATATAATATTATCGATCCATCCCTGTACCTAGTGTTATCCTACCATGCCTCAACTTAGGACATAAGAACCTCCATCCTAACCTAACCTAAACCAATTTGAATAGACCTAAACTAACTTTATCTAACATCCTTCACTCAATTGTCGTATGATACGTGACCACATATTCGGATACGAACGATAAAATCAAGTCCGCTAAAAATGAACATACATATATTTTATCTTTTGATAAAAATTGTTACGCAATTTATATAATACAAACTCGATATTTCCCTACCTCACCGTCATCATCCGTTTGCCGGTAACACCCATACATTATTCATTCGTGTTCGTTATACGGCCTACTGTGATGCATGCTCCACGTCACGTAGCCAATTCGCCAATAGCCGTGTTTTGTGACTCAGGGCTCGACTCTAGATAAGGTAGGTACTTTATATCTGCTATAATTAGAAAGTTGGCACGCCTGCCCCCCGTCCAGCACGATCGAAAAACTAGTTTGTTTACTTTTTTCTCCAACAGAGCCAGCCCGATTGTATTTATAGCGTTCTAAATAAATATACATATAATAATAAACAATCGAAAAATTGTCTCGAATTTCACGTTAGAGATAACTTTATTATACAAATGTATAAGATTTTATTATATATATATTTTTTTTTTTCTTTTTTATATATACATATATATATTAACATTTGTTTCTTCTCTATGCTAGTAAGACTCGTGTATAGAGAAAGAGTATATTCGAGTTAATTAATGTTTCAGTTAGTCTGTGTACATATTTTTTTACTTCAGTTACAAATTTATGATGGTCCGTAATTTTTCTAATTGTGATGGGGAGATTGTTAAAAAATTTGATACCTTGATAAATATATTGATTTTGAGTTGCGGTATATTTTAGTTTTGGGACATCAATTTGATCTCTATATCTTGTAGATCGGAATTCGCTTCTAAAATTTAATTGATTTTTAATTTTGAAAATTTGAATTATTGACTTTTTTTTGTATATGTCTACTAATTTTAGTACTTTAAAATACTTGGATAGTCTTTTTTTTTCAGAATAATTTTTATTATCATTTTTTGAGTGATATCTAATTGTGACATTGAAGTTTGTATTTATTTACACATGTCGTCGACATGCATCCAAAATGGTTTTTGCGTAACTTAGTTACAAATGACATTACGCACGTCTGCTGAACGTTGCTACCAATTAATATCAGTTAACACAATCGAAGTAAGTATTTTGAATTTTATTTTGGGGTATATAATGTTTCAAACTATAACATTTTAACAAATAAACTATTTTTACTATTATAGATTAAAAGCGTATATATTACAACAAATATGAACAATTTCATAGAATATTAAACAATTTTTACTAAATATAATTAGAAGATGTTTAAGGAACAGCCAAATCTCTCCTGCATAATTTGTTATTTATTTAGTTTTAGCTATATGACGAATATATTCAACTTTTTTTTAGATTGATTTAAAATTACGTTCCACAATGAGTTAGTTTTGAATAGCTTATTGGTCTAATGGTTAAGACACTGGCCTAGTAATCTAGTGGTCAGGGTTTCGCGCCTCGTTCCAAGATACCAGTAAGTTAGTCCTATTTTCGTTGCACAATCGTTGTGACTAGTGATGAGAAAAATTCCTACTCTTGACTCACTGGTGCGATTGTGATTGATATTCGATAATATCAGTTATTGGAATCTGTGACTGCGATCACAGTTTCATTACTAATACGAAGCACGATATCACAATATACGAAATAAATTTTAAAAAACATAATTTTGAGTCTATTTACTTATATTAGTCCAACTTCTTTTACGTAAAAAACATATTCTGGTATATATATTTAATATATATCTTATTTAATATCGTCACAAAGAGAATGAAAACCCTTAAAAAAATGTGAGTTTATTTTTTGGTTCAAATTCTCAGCATTTTGGGTCAAATGCGTAAAACGTTTTGTCTGAATCTACTAGATGGCGTTTATCACGAATTATAACGTCATTCCTTCATGCATATTTTCATTTCATTTGTACATGCGCCGAATCATAAATCAATAAATAAAATAAATTCAATTCCAGATATTCAATCACTGATAGTGAGTGAGACTCAAAGATATCAGTGATTGACTCACGGTTCGTGATGTTGAGCTCATTACTAGTTGTGACATGTCATTCCGTGTCATAAAATAAAATGTAGATATAATTTATTTGTGTTAGTTATTAATTGTGACTGCCCGATTTTTGTTTTAGCCAGTTTTATTTGGTAGTTTTTGAATGTTTTCAAATTGAGTTGATGTTTCTTAAGTGTTATGATAAATGTCACAAAACTGTCTATCGCTCCTTCTGCATCCTGTAATGTAAAATTAAAAATAATGTATTCCTATACATTATGTAGATATTTAATATGTACTATATTTCATAATTCAATTGTAATTGCATAACAGCAGTTTTCAAATGTTTGTGAAGTATTTTTGGAACAGCATCACTATGTTTATATTTTAAACGGTATCCATTTATTTTTCTATATTTTTAGTCAAACCCTTCTATCGATTTTACTTATAATCATTCTTCATATGTATTGAGTTTCCGTTAGATTGTAACATTTGTTTATCGTACTTTGCATGCTGAATGCCTCCCGCATTCAAGAATAAATACTATTAATATGCTGATGACGTACGGCTTGCTTAACAACCGTATTTGAACAATTCGTAAGAGAGAATAGACTCAGTCGTATTGAAAATAAATGTCAATTAGTTGATTTAAATACGGAGAAAATGTAGAATTAAATATATGAAATATGACATGCTATGTCAATACTACCTACACCATATCGAAATTAGCAAAGCTCCTGCGGAAGACAAATAACTTTTGATGCGAGTGTTTTGCGGATTGCAAATACGAATAGGTGCACACAAATACGAATAATAATACTGTGTATATTAATTACATCTGTACAGACTTTGCCTTAATAATTTTTTATTGATGTATCATCGGTTAAAAGCGTAAAGTGTCTAACTGACATTCTTGACAAGTTGAATTTTTAATAACCAAATCCTAGTATAACATCCCTTATCGTTGTCAAAACGGATAAATGAGCATTTAAATATACATGTTCGATTTTCTACGGTCATTTAAACGTAATAAAATCGTTAGAAAAATGACTCATTATGAAATAAAAACATTGTAATATATTTATAAATGGTCAAAAAAATGACGATATTTTTAATCTTAAATAATAATATAAAGCAAACTTAAAAGTGAGCAAAAAAATCATATTGATACCATAATATTGTTTTCTTCAATACGTCTTGAATTTTTTAATTTGTAGGAAGTTTGTTTTAGTTGTTGGCTAAAGAAAATTAAACGGGCATTTACGACGTATCTTTTGTTTGAGTTTAACCTAGGAGTTAAGGCATTAGAAAAGCGGCTCTGATTGGAGATTATTCAACATGTATATACTACAATCACTGCTCAAAGTACCAACCTAGCTGGATGGACGTATATGTAAAGGTTGTTTTTTTTTTAGAGGTTTGTTTTTCGAATCGACAGCTGACAGCCGATTTGTGCTCAGTTTGGTTTACCATTTCACCATGAATAGACTTACGCCAGAACAAAGCTTGCAAATTGTATAAATTTATTTCGAAAATCGTGGTTCAGTTCGCGAAACTTACGAACTTACTTAATTCGAATAACCACGGATCGTTTTCACACCACGCATGCTCTAATTGATAATATGCATCCGCAGAAACGTCGTACGGTACGCACCGAAGAAGCTGTTGTTTCTTAAAATGCCGGTCAATACAGTCAAAAGAGAACACCATAGATTCATGATTACTGACTTTTTCGTTCTCCAATTCAACGGCATTAATGTGAAAGAGTTTGTGGTGGGTGGTGTGGTTTCAAGATGCCACACATCGCACGCCATAATCAATTTATTGAAGGAAACATTCGATGAGCGCATAATTTCGCGTAATTGACCTGTAAATTGGCCTCCAAGATCGTGTAATTTAACATCTTTCGATTATTTTCGGCGGGGTCATGTTAAATCATATTTAAACACTAATAGCACAAAATTATCTTTCCAATAAAACCATATCCATTACAACGATTTTTATTTTATTCTAAAGTTCTATACCTCTAATAAAAAAACATCTTTTATATGGAAATTAGATGTTGTATTCCTTTCTAACTGCATCGGTACAAAAATGTTGCAGATTACTCGATCAATTGCGCGTTCACCGCACCACGTCGGGCAGTTGTCCGAATCGCCACCCCTTCGGGCGGTTCTGCCCTGTCCGGTCCAGTGCAGCCTTGTCCGGCCCTGTCCTCCGCGACCGCGCGGTGTCGCCAGTCGCCAGTCGCCAAAGAACGTGCGAAAATACACTTCTAAAATAATCCCTGGGAAAATGTATTTCGGTTGACACGTCGAAACGAAAGATGGTTTCATATGGCGCCGCTTCGCGTTGTTGGAATTCGGAAATATTTGAACATAATAAATACAGAATACGCTCACACGTATCTTTGTTCCTGAAACAAGGAACTTGTATTTATTTAGGTCACACTTTAAGTTAATTATACAGATACAGATTTGCAAAGATCCTTCACATTTCTCCAACTGAATACTGTTTTTAACATTAGAATATATTTATTAGCCAGCGTCGTGAGGAAATCTATTGCGCACATATGTTACATTTCAAGTTAAATTTGTCGTCACATCACATATATGTATTATATAAAATTATTGTAGTGTAGCTCCCTCTCCGAGCACAAGAGCTGGTCTCTTTTTTGGAGAGGTAAGCGAAAGAAAAACCATGTATGTATATAACCATATGTATGTATGTAACCATCTATTTAAAAATTGAATTTATTTTGCCATTTTATTTTCGCTAAATTAAGTAAATAAAAAAATGTAAAATCAAATATCGACAATTGTCAAATGCGCTTTTGCTAGCAAGAATATACGTAGTATGTAGGAAAGAAATGATATGTATTATATGAAATAAAATACAAATACATAAAATGTATATCGTTTTATTTGTTTATAAAAATGGAAAAAAATCAGAGAGACCCAGCCATTAAACATTGTATATGTAGGGATGATATAATATGTACATGCGCCGAGTGCAGCAAGATAAAATGCCGCAAAGACTCGTCTTCACACTAGGGACGTTCCATGGGCGCGGGGCAAGTAAGGCGGTGCCTAAGGGTAGCAAATTCTAAGGGACGGCAAATTGGCGGCGGAATATAAGTATTAACCTGTTAGCTGCCCAGAAAAATCGTAGGTGAAACAGCATCATACCACCATATTGGCGCCAAAATTCTTAAAATTCAAAATTACCAGGCTAGCTTTTACGAATTTTACGCTCATATATTAATTTTAATTAATAACTAAAAAAATTACATCTTATTCACTTGAATTACTTGGCATCAAAAACGAGAAATATCTCAAATATCAAAATCTAGTTGACAATTTACTCAAATTGGAACGTTCCAGATACTTTCCAACTTATTGCGTCCTTTTTATCATCGGACTCTGCGGTAGTAACGAGCATATCGGGAATGTCTAAAAAGTCTGCAGTCTCCTCTAACGAAGTAAGTCCCCTTCCGCCATTATGTAAAGTAAAAATAAAATCGAAAATTCGATAATTGTAAAAATATCAGCACTTCGACGTCGACATGTGTGTTAAATTTTAAAATATAATGAAATTGCGATCTGGCAACGCAAAAATGAGCGCCAACTGTCAATTTTGTATGGAGGAAAAATGACGATTTTTACACTCGATTTCAGACGTAATTCGTTGTGTTCTTGAGTTGAAACAGATTTCTATGGGGTGCTGTACGATATCACTACTAAAAATAATAATTTGGTTAAAGATCCGATCCGCAGCACCGGTGATATCATGCGTCATTTGATGGTTATTTTCCGTGAGAAATAGATGCCGCGAATTGTCACGTGGTTGTCCGTTATACTCACGATAGTCAACTCAAATTATGACAGTTTTCATGCCCTCTCTTTCTCTTTCGGAAACTTGCGACGTGGAGTTAAAGCTAATAAAAATATTAGAACTATCGTCTCGCATGTAAAAATGCAGAAAATAAATATTAAAGGACTATTAAGGGTCCATTTCTTAGAATTGTGCGAAAATGATCATAAAGCAATACATTTTCAAAAGGCAACATGAATTTAAACAAAACACGTTTATAGTGATAGGTTAGGGGTAGATTAAAAATACTAGAGGCGACATACTAAAACTTGCTTTAGTGCAGCACTTTACCTAGGGACGTCACTGCTTGACTCTTGAAGTATTTACTTTCTTCCGTATCGGTACATCTTCGGGTTTTAATACAGAGCTCTATAGTATGAATAAATAGCGAAATTCCGGATTACCAAAATATCAGCTGATTTCGTGCATTTCTATTCCCGGAATTCAAATAGCGCTACGAGAATGACAAACCGTGATTCAGATTTTATATTTGTTATTATTGAATATTGTGCCTTTGAATTTTAATTTGCGAAAATTTATTGTGATTTTCTAATAAATGGATTAATGAATTGATTTATTTATTTTATTTACATTTACATTCTTACATATTATACATTATTAACAATTCTTAAAGTATATAAAAAAGGTGAACAATCTTCATAGTGTAAGTGATGTTCGCTGTCTCCTCGACTAGACCGAAGTCTGTACTAAAGGAGACAGGTTCATCCGTTGTCAGTCACACGAATATGAAATTATTTTTTATTTTATTTTTATCTAAAGAAAAAATACCCATGATTGAAACACTATGCAAAAGGAAAAATGAATATAAAGAAATGACGTTCTGTTCATGTGATCATTTCCATGAATCTTTGCTCAGTTGCCTTTCTGCCAACACCCAATAACCAACTCCTAAGATGGTGTTTGAGATTGTCCATCATATTATAAATACCATTTTATTTTTCAAATCTCTAAATGAAATTTTTTTGTTCCGATTTCTAATTTTAACTTTTTGTGGTCATATCTGATTTTCGGTGATCACGCATCGCTCTTTTATATCATCTTTACTCTTCTTATACTTTTGTTTGTATTTGAAATCCCTACCTTGTGTTAGAATTTTTATACCATATTTTAAAATGAATTAAATTCACGTCACCATACATCAATGGTGTACCTACTCTACGCGAACTAAATGTATCTGACTAGTCGAATACATACTTCCAGTGCCGTCACCAATTTTCGCTGAAGAACCTACGTAATATATTAAGTGTTTTAAATCGCTGATGTCAATAAATAAGTTCTCTGGGTTTTAAATTAAGTTAAAGATTTCTTTTGTTGTGGGTTTATACAAAGTTGATATTCGAAATTACCAAAAATATACAAAAATACGTTCGGATTCGTTCCGGCTGCGGTTCCGGTAGTGATGACGCCACTTACATACATCCTATAACATTACATTACTTGGAAAAGTAGACACAAAACTTGAAATTCTAATAGTCATGGAAAATGAGATCATGGAGGAAAATTTATTAATCGTCGGTGAATAAGTAATTTAATTAAACAAATGACAGGGATGCCTGCCAATATATTAATACACACAAAATAAGTTTATATACCTACTTATATTACATACTCGTATATTAAGTGCTGGCGTCGTATCAGAACTAATTATTTCGCGATGTTCAGAATGGGTGGAGATTAATTTTTATAAGATTAAAAACACTGGATTACTTTTTTAGCTCCATTTTCACAAAAAAAAATTACCACAAAATAAGTCACGCTTTAAAAATTTGGAGGAGCTGGGATTTGAACCCAGGACTTTCAGCATGCGAAGCAGACACTCTACCACTGAGTTACACCCCCGTCCATCCCATTTTCAATATCTGGTAATATATATATATGTAAACATCAGCCCTTTTAAGCATTGTTTATTATTCTCTAGATAATAAACAGAGATAATAACCAGAGTTCCTATTACGCTGAGAAAAAATACATTAGTGCCGAGTGTCGTCAGGACTGTGGGAAGCGGTCCTTAATACACAAAATATTCTGAGACATAAAATAATAAAACTCAAGTGGTAATGTTAATTTTGTTAATTTAATTTAATTTAATTTAATTTTGTAATGTTAACTTAATTTAATTTAATAATAATAACAGTGATGATTGAGTAATGAAATAATTATTCATAAAATGTAACAGGAAATTTAAGGTACAAAATTTCGCAACTGGGAAAAAACGCGTTACACGTTTGAGACAGGTGCGTAATAACACCCTTGCATAGTTTACGTTTTTTCCTAGATATTTTTTCCTCGTTAGTGTCTATTAAGATACTAAATACTCGTAAAAACAATCATTATGTATATTATTTTTTAACGTGCTGATTCCAATGTTTTCTAACTATTTTACACAGTCACAGTGGTTTCGTGACACATTTTATATTGGAAGCCTCCTATAAAACGTATTCTATCTTAAAATTATGTATCAAAAAAATAAAGGAGACCTTGCGGTGTTAAATATATTATTTATACGCTGTTCTCCGTTTGCCCAAATGTACTAAATATAACAAAATATCGTTTCATTTCGGTATGTATTTTCGAGTATTAATAATACAGTAGAACATGGATATCTCGAACTTTGTTAATTCGAACTTTTTTGATGGTCCCGTGAATTACGTTTCAAAATACTATAAAAGAAACATGGATATTTCGAACTATTTTGTTTAATTCAAAGTTAGCATCGGCAAAATTTCATCAGGAAAAATATTCGTGAAAATTTTTTCATTTTGGAAACACCGACTAGCAGTGTGTGGAGAATTGACTGACAATGAGATAGTGGCCGATGTCTTACATAAGAGAAGTACAGAAGGCGGTGGATCATTAGAAGAAGAATCAGAGATTCTCAAAATTAAGAAGCTCCCGATGTGAGACGAAATCCCAAATAATTAGTGCAAAAAACAGTCAAAAATATCTTCCAATTTTCAACGTGTTTAAAATTATATTGTTCAAAAACTGAATTTAAGTGTGTAACCTGTTGTTTATTTTAAATTTATTTATATTTTTATTTATGTACATGTGCAATTTTGAATCAATAGTTACTAATGGGTGTTTTCTGCAACTCTAATGACTTTTCTTAATTCGAATTTTTGAATAATTTTTCTGGTGTTCCCCTGAGGTTCGAGATATCCATGTTCTACTGTGTATTGAAGTAAATTTCGTTGATAAACACCATTTCTCTGACCCTTGGCATAGATGTTTGCGTAATCGATTATCTATAATGAATATTAATTTATGTACATACGGCAACTGAGAAATATAGGTTAAGAAAACTTTGCGGTGTATCGATTACATTACTGGTCACCGCCATGACACTTGGCACAACTCTACAATGATTCATCTGTCGTACGTCGTACCTAACCTTACACAATCGTCTGCAATAACTGTGACGACATTATTTATATCGTAGTAATTACCGTATATAGATAAATATGCACATTTTACAACACATACGTAATAAACTTGATAGCGATATGCCCATAAAGGAATTATTAGATAAAGTTTTATGAACGTGAAATATTTCACGAAACAGTAAATAGCTGAGTTTTGTAGATAATGAACACAACGGTATGCGGTATATTTAATCACAGAATTTGTAATATTTAAATTTTAAATTTTAAAAATGACAGACGATAGAATCTTAGTGAGACGTTTAAAAAGATCTGATTCTATGTGCACGCCCAACGACTTAACTGCAGATTTAGCATTCGGAGACAATGATTCCTGGATGAAGTGTTGCCTTCTAGGTGTCGCTGTCCATAGTACCACTATTTTGGATGAATTCAATGTTAAGTCTGTTTTGTGCTATTCACGCTTATTTTCTCTACGCATCTTGCAATTTTTCCTTTTAATATGACTTCAGTCTCATACGGCTTACAGAAAAAAATAATTTGTGTATCGTCCGCATAACAGTGAGACATTACACCCTGACACATTATTATACATTGTAGATCTTTCATGTATAAAATATACAATAGTGGTCCAAGAACTGATCCCTGAGGCGCCCCGATGTTAAAAGCAAATGTAGAGGCGGTTGAATTTTGAAATCGCACCGATCGAAATGCGATCTATTATATACAAAGTTATGATTTAAACCAATCGTGTGCATTACCATCAATCTTACTATTATCTGCAATTGTCGATAAATTATAAAACTTTCCCAAAGAACCAACAAATAAACACTATTTTAAGAAAACTATCATTTAGTCTCTGATCGCTCAATGCGTCAGGACAGCGTGGCGCTATGTTTTTAATGTATGATGAAAAGCAAGTCAATGAGGAAAAATTCAAGCTAATAAAAAAACGAAAAGGCGGTAAAATTATTTTTAATTATATTCCTTGTTATAAATTTAATCTGTATACTAATATCTTTCTGTATTTATTGTAAACTCCATACGACAATAACTTTTAAAAAATTTTTAAATTAATATTAAAGATATAATACAATTTCAATAATCAGTGGATATATATATAAATATTTCAACATTTGTGTCTTCTCTATGAGAGTAAGACTCGTGTATAGAGAAGGAGTATATTCGAGTTAATTTATGTTTCAGTTAGTCTGTGTACATATTTTTTTACTTCAGTTGCAAATTTATGATAGTCCGTAATTTTTCTAATTGTGATGGGGAGATTGTTAAAAAATTTGATACCTTGATAAATATATTGATTTTGAGTTGCGGTATATTTTAGTTTTGGGATATCAATTTGATCTCTATATCTTGTGGATCGGAATTCGCTTCTAAAATTTAATTGATTTTTAATTTTGAAAATTTGAATTATTCAATTTTTTTTGTATGTCTACTATTTTTAATACTTTAAAACTCCTCTCCTAATTCGGGCTATTACAAAAATATTTAAATGAATGTGTGTACTATAAAAATAATATTTAAAAATAAATATCCAGAACGCAAAATAAAACTTGTACGTCTAATATTTTTACCGAATAATTTGTAATCTTCTGAAAATATTTTTACTACTGTAAAATAAGTTCGTACCTACTGTCTCAAATTATTTTAACCTAATTCAAATTTAATCAATTTATTTTACTAAAATTCACATTGTATAACAGTATAAATGTACCTACATAAATCCAAAAATATCAATGTTTATTAATTAATATATTTCCTGCTATAAATAATTTTATACGAAAAGTGTTATATGTTTGCCTCAACTTGGGCGTAGCGCAGTGTCTTTAGAATGTAATGTTTAACTTGAAAGAATTCTAAAAATAAATTAAATGTATTAATTAGAAAGATATACATATAAAATCAATTTATCGAAAAAATATTTTGTTGCTGCCGGGATTCGAACCAGGAACTTTTCCTATCCGGGAAAATACACTGACTATTACACAATTTCAACATAGTAAGTTAACAAGTTTTCGAACCTATGCACTTTCAAATTGATTCATCTGATATTCCATTTTTAAAAACAATCTACTTTATATTACGGAGAATATCAAATACCTTCGAGTAAAACCCGATAGGAAATTGCAGAATTAAATTATTTAATCCATTTTATTAAAATGGATGGATATAAATAAAACAATGTTATAACTCTACTTGAGTTTATTTGCACTACCTACTTGAGTTTCGATAGAAACAGTAACTCTCATCGACAGGTGAAGTATTAAACTTTAATACGATGGCAACAAAATATTTTTTTCGGTATGTTGATTTTATTTGTATATCTTTTTAATTGATACATTTCATTTGTGTTAAAAATATCACAGAACTATGTTCTGAAAAATTGCAACTTCACAATAATAATGTGTTATCTTTAAAAATTCTAAATAGGTGTGCGCCCTAGCAACAGCAATCTGGTGATAACTTCTAACTTAGCTACTAATAAAATAAATGTAGATAAATCAAAATATAAAATTCTTCTATTAATTTCACGTAATTTGAATTTATAATTTTAAACTCAAATTTTGAGTGGGGAAGGATACAACAGGCGTCGAATTAAGTATGTCAATGCAACGTCTTCTAAATATTATTTATTAATTTTTATCATTCTGTTTGTTTAATTGAAGGCTTGTCGTTGCAACTTCTACATTCGGTCAAACGTAACGAATGTCAAAAGTTAACGAATTGTAATCGGACCAAAAATTGCAGACGTCATAGGTATGTTGTCGACGTCGTACGCTGTCGTTGTCAAAAGTTGTCGGAATTGTATTACTCTCTAAGGCGCAATAAGATTATTAATTGTTATATAATGTATTGTTACACCAGTACATAAACAAAGTTGGTAAGGAAGAGCGTGCGCGGTCATTTGTATTGTTAACAGACTAGACTAAACTGAAACGCAAAATAAAATAAAGCAATTTGACGTGCATCACCGCTCTAGGAATTCTTCAGTGACGGCGGATAGTGCGTTACTTTGGAATATACTATACCTAACTTTGTCATACTGCTTCAATCCGAATGTTACAGGAGAGTCAGACACGTGGTGATGGTGAGATTAAGAAAATCTCCGATTAAAGAGAACTTCGACAATGTCTGCCACATGCTCACTGAGAACTAGTGATGGTAAACCGTTACGTGACTATGATTGTGCCACTGATTGGTAACTGAGATTTAACGACGATTGGTGACTAAGATATAACTGTTGGGTGTTTCATTACTTGAAGAATTAGGTTAATCAATTGTCAATCATTGTTACAATAACACAGTCACAATCGCGGTTAAAATATCGGTTTAAATAACGATTTTACCATCACTACTGAGAACCACTTTCCTTGTTCCCAACAGCGTTCCCAATACCTTGTTGAAATAAATTTTTGGTGTCTGTTTTTTTTTATTTGATGTTTTGGTTTGAAAACGATCGCCACAATTTGGTTTAATATATCCTACATCCCGCAACGAAGACAACCGTGACATCATCATCATAGTATCGCTGATACTTGACGGTAACTCCAGGAAAATCTGGAAGGAGACGTTCTGACCTTCCAATTTCCCGTCCCACTAAAGATCTGATTCTTCATCTATCATAGTTCCAATCCCGTAACCTATGTAACGTATTCCCTCCACATCCTCATGTTTATTCCGGTACTACAATTGGAATATTATACAATTTTTTTACAGTTTCGATCGTAGGACTATATACGTTGTGCAACGACCTTCGATGAACTCACTCTTATCAGAATTCGACTAGAGAACTTTGGGGATGTAAGCGGCGTTATAACAGAACGATGTGATAAGTTATGTATCGGTACATATGTTGTAAGAATCAAAAGGTTACATGAGTAAGCGCCTGGCGCCCCCCGTATATTTCACAAGTTCTTTTGAATATGATCGCGGAGTGTGTTTGTGTGGGTGAGGCCAGAGAAGGTTGATAAAGAAACTGGTTACAGTTGTTTATTGTTGTTTAGTTACAGTTAGAAAATATGCAATTAAAAGTCTACACCGTGGAGCATTTGCTAAAGATCTTGACGGAGAGGCAGCTGCGAAAGGAGTAACGCGTGTTATTGGCTCATGTTTTCCGGTCGGTACTGGCGTGTTTTTACGGCTGAGGAGAGCCTAACTTTACACCCAAGTATTTGCAAGGTCCTTTCATGTGCCATCGTCGGTAATAATTATTGTGGAAACGATTGACTTCCACAAATCAAAGGCAGCATAAATTATCAACTGCACCCTATGTAAATGCTACGGTTGTAATTATTGTTGCTCTTGGATAAGTCTCCAGGTATATAAATGGCTAAAATGTGCACGACGTGTATTAATTTCTTATTTCAATTCTGTTTGCTTGAAAACTGTCTAACATAATTAATTTTCACACAAATTAAGTGTCTTTTTTATTAAAAGTTCTCATTAAATTTCAAAAATGTTTCGCAATCATATTCATTAACACCCTGTAGTTTATTCTTCAGTTCTATATTATAAGCTTCAGTGGGCCTGAATGATTTTTTGATTGCTTCACGTTCTTGAGGCTTTCAGCTTTTATGCGCCGCCGCTGAATGTAATCAATAAGGGTGCCGGTGGCCTCTACCGGATGGAACTGGTCCGATACAATATCATTTGATCCAATCATCGGCAGCAACGAAGCCAAATGGCGCTAGCCACATTTTAGATTTATATTTATGCTCGCTCATTTATTTATGATTTTTATCAATCGAAGTCGTTAAATAGGTACAGCCGCGGTGACGCACAACTCGGTTATGAACTTGATGGAAACAAATTAAAAGGTTACGAAGACGAAAAAATAAATATTTAAACAACTAAAATAAAACATTAAAACGATGATGCCAACTTTAAATTATTTTTAAACTAGCAACACCCAAAACGAATAAAATAGAATAATATTTGATCCATCTTTTTTTATAATCTTAAAAGTTAACACAAAGTACTGTGCAAATATTGATAAACCAGTTATTACGGTGATAATAAATTCAAAATAGAAAAATGTAAAATAAAATAAATAAGGACAAAAAAATTTGGAGGAGCTGGGATTTGAACCCAGGACTTTCAGCATGCGAAGCAGACACTCTACCACTGAGTTACACCCCCGGTAAAACAAGATGCCAAAATACAATATATAAACACAAAGTACTTTTCACTAGACAAGTTTCGTCTTCATTTTAAAATTATCAAAAAAGCTCCATAAAAATTAACATCGCATTTCTTAAAGAATTTGATTCATTTGCATTATCTAATATTATATGTACCTACATGGAACCTTTTCTCAAAATTAAAATGCGAGATACACGCCACATAAAAATTCATGCTGTTTTGCAAACTAAGCCTAGCGCTTACGCTATGAAAGATAAGACTTGCTTGGTACTCTCCAGGGTTGGGGATCGGATCTCGACAACTCGGTCAGTGATTGTCTTACGACTCTTACCACTAGACCAAACAAGCAGAGCAATTAATTTTTAACTCAATAAAAAGTAGCTTTGGCTTAATGATTCTTTTTTTTACTCATATACATAATACATCATGTATCTAAGTATGTAAATAGTATAATGTGCACGATATTCTACTATGAAAACAATATTAAATTAGGGCGACTGATCATTCGAATAATCCATAATAAATATATTATTAATACACCTAAACATAATAAATATCTTATTAGTACATCTAAAGACAATAATTGTACTTTGAAAATGTAAAACAACAAATATATAAAACAAATTACGAGGTACATGCGTACCTCGCTTATATTTTGATTTTTACTACGCCGCTAAGTGTCACGTGACGTTTGTAATGTCGCAGGGCATTCGGGAGTAGACGAGGTCGGGCACAAACCTAACCCAAATAAACCGGTTTTCCTCATCGGAGGTGGGTCAATAAACCACTTACGCAAGAAGGAAAGGGACAGAGAGGAAATCCATAGCAAAAGACAGAGAAACTCCGATCCTGGGAGCGACATCCTAAAGCGCCATACTGTAATAGAAAACATGTCTGCGAACGAAAGAGAGGTTCCTTCTCAAAGAGCGGCTGCCAAAACGGTACGTCCTTTACAACGGCCTTTGCGTAGCCAACTTCACACAAAGCGAAATAATACAATACGTACACAAATTGAACATTGCATAAACTCTCTTTGTCATTCGTTCGTGGATGTGCAAATATTTTTAAACCTTACTTAAATATTATTATATCCTCGTATTGTTACGAATAATAATGACGCTTTCGACAATAATGCGAACAATATAAAATTGCTTCTTGCCGCCGCCGGTTCGCTACGTCGATAACGGGAAGCTTATAAACGAGCGAGACAGTCATATGATAGGGTCTGGTACACGCGTACGTTAGAAGAGCTCCGAGAATGTTTGAATGAGTGGAAATTTCCACAGTTGTTTGGTGCAAAGCGCATGTGCAGATATATCGCATTAAACCGCACGTACCACATAGGTATTAGATTGTTATCGAAGGGTTTCCAGTGCGATGATGGATGATGCATTTTATTACGTTATTTTTGTGCTGGTTTTAAAATAATATTTATTTATTTATAGTTAACCTTCGTGTTGGAATGAACACCGAATAAAATTGAGTAATATAATTTTATACGCATTTTATAAGCCTGAATCAAACCTACATAATTTATTTGTATACACACATTATTTCGTTTACTTTTATATATTTAGTTTCTGACCAATTCAATTTTTGGTTTAGGGCGATAAAATTTGCAACGAATTTTGCATTTTTTCAAATAATCTACTTACGAATATGTATGTATCGTAGACTAAATACATAAGCCACATTAAATGTTCACATAATATATCATACATATTGTGTATTCATAAATCTTAGACTTTAATTCAATTTACTTTACTAAATTTGGTAACAAATAAACAAGTTGTACAATCTGACAGATCAATTGTTTTAATTTCGGTATCAATTTTTATGTTTCATAGAGTGAATTACCTAAAAATATCTTGAAATGGGTACTGCAACATGAAACTAAATCTGTAGTATAACATGTAACATGAAGTAAAAATAGAGATATGAAATATTAAATAACGTGTAGTAAAATAGAAATTGTTGATAATAGTAATTTGAAGGTTGTTTTCATTGGTATTGTGTTGTACCTTACCTTTTGACATTAAGTCGGAGATACCAACATTACAAACACGAATGCTAAAAGTTCTGGGAAATTATTTATTGTGTCTCGTGCATATCGTAATCAAATCGATATGTACATACTTCTAATGAAAGTTAATCGTGGCTCGGATTAGACACAAGCAAGTCAGATGTCGGTATTTCACATACTTAACAAAAAACCGCCTCATCGTGTGGGTGGCTTTTGTAAAACTCGATTCTATTTAGCCAATTCTGAATAATGCAGATTAACCGGTCTAAACTTCTTATTTTTTGTTCTTGCACGAAGCTTTTCTTGCCCTAGGATCAGAGTCCATCGTCTAGACCAGGCACCTCCGCGTGTTTCTGTTTTGCGGTTTCTTAGTGGTTTCTGTTTGCTGCCATCTGTTTGTACTATAATAGTTTCTTGTAGGGCGTCCTTAGCTATCTGCTTTCATAACTTTCCTCCGATAGGGATATTCCAGAAATAGTAATGTCTCCACTCTCCACGCACATTTTTTTCTCTAACGCTTATTCTTACTGCTCTTTAATATGTAATTTTAATTATTTCGAAACCATTTTAACACTGAAATAATGATACTTACATTATATTGAGCACAGGCATTTTTACAGACTTGAATACATTGATTTTAAAATGTCACGTTCTTTTAATAACCCTGGGGGCCCTAGGCCGCAGCCCCTTAGAGCCGATTGTGTGATCAGTAGTAACTGTTTACATTAGTAAAAATAGTTACTAAAGTAAATTTTTTTGCGAAAACAGGTCGTTTGATCGATGATAAAAAAATATTTACTTTTCGAAAGCACGTTCCGTAGTAAACTCATTTTATTCTCCGATATCCAATAGTAAAAACTAGAATCGATGATCGAGAATGTTCCAAAAGTCATCTGACACATTGATGCTTTGATTGTGGCAATATACAATAATTAATCATTCAATATCCCGCTATTTTAGTGATGACAGTTTGTCCGATTATGATCTCGTTGTTAATACGTAATACGAAAAAATCTCAGAATTATCATTTCATTTATCATTATTTGTCGCGTCTATAGACATCTCCGTCTACGCTTTGACAATAGTAAATTGACGTTTGAACAATCCGCAAATGATTTTAACCACAGGCGTTAGTAAAAAGTTACTACTGAGCACACAACAATAATAAATTTAGGTTTGCTTGTATGTAGATTTAAAATGTCTTGTATGATACAAAAAAATTACATTTATATATTTATAGATGTATGAATGAATGCGTGTAGTGTTGTTTATGATTTAATGTTGGTACAAAGTACGAAGGAAAATTCTGGTGACGAATATTGGTAACGGTCCGATCTTCATTTCGATTTTAATTGATTTTGACCTTGGACATTTCACTTGAGAGTTGAGAGGACCCATAGAAGACGAACACGGTGCTGAATTGTCTCGCAGCCGGTCTCTTCTGGTTCGTACCGGTTTATTTTACTTGAATTCTTTCAGAAACATCAACCGCCTAAATATTCCAATACCAGGATGCTGTGTTATAACAAAAAAAAACTCCATTCTTATACATATATAAATCAGATGTTACATGATTTGAATAATTCGAAACACACAACGAGCTGTTTATTGAAATTTAATTAAAAATAAATCTATAATTATTATTTCAAAGAATTATATGATTTATTTAAATCCCAAAGAGGCGATTTATTTTTTCTAAGAAGAGATAAGAAAGTCGAGTAATATTTTTTTATTACTACTTAAAAAATTAAAGATAATCCATCAACAATAAAGAGAAATCATTCGATAATTATTACATTTTATGACCTTCTAGTGCTTATCTTATATGACGGCTGACAATCATTATTTCACTTGTAGTAACTCGAACTGTACGAGTATAGTATTTATTTATTATCGTATCATTAATGGAATCGATTTTTTTTAAAACCTGAATAAGTAACACTTATACTTATTTATATTTTTATATTAGTTAATATTTTTTACACTAGTCTTCTATATTTTCACTTTTACTTTACCATATATGTACTTTTATTTCATTTATACATGTTATATTGCACATTATATATTTTTTATCTGATATTACATCTTACTTTCATTGTATTTTACCTCGTATTCAATGAATTATATTAGTTTATGAAATATGATTTGTTTGCTAACTTGCCCTAAAACAGGCTTGCCTAGTTGGGCAATGCATTTTTAAAATATGTCATCAATTTTCTTTTTGGCATGTTTATTGGAAATTCTTTTTTGTAAATTGTATTCAATCGTATTATTGTATATACAATTAATAAATATACACATAAATATCGTTTTTGGGCAAAAAAATAACTTCCCGAACCATTGCCTTAGATTCTTCAGCCATGATGTCTTTCTTCTTCAAGGGCCCTTTCTACTAGCAATTTTACCTTGAATGGAGAGATGCAGAATCTAATATTTTTCTGAATGTCTCATGATATGATTTTAAAGATTTATTTTTCCATTCGCATTTGAAACATCACATTACATTTGGTGACGATATCGATCCAGCTTATTTTAGATGTCATCTGTAGATCCACATCTCATATGCTTCAAGTCGCTTTTGCATCATTTCAGTGAGTGCCCATTATTCCATTTCACATAAAAGTACTCGCAGCATGGTATCAATATAATTCGCAAATTTTAATTTTGGTTATAGCTGCACAATACTGTTTACGCGCTTTATACTTCGATAGGTAGGCCTGATATAAAATTTTGAATATGTGTGTTCTTTTTGTGTAGATTTGAAAAACAGAAAACAAAAGCGAAGCTGCTTCTGGGAAAAGAGTTATTGTGATTCGGACGGACTTTTTACGGCGGCAATAATAAAACTTTTAGTATATATAATTTCGGATTATCGGTTGTGTGAAGGTTTTCGGCGGCTGACCAGCATATTTTCGGACCATCAGGCTACAAGGATAGCGACGTCGGCCTCAACCAGCACAGGTTCGCAAAGGTTTGTGTAATTTGAATTTACATAGATTGAATAACTGTATTCATCATTACCAATAGAAAACCCAGAACTAGCTATCGAAGTATTTACGGAAACAAATACTTTCATGCGGAAGAACGCAGCACGGACTAGCTTTAATCTCAGGTAGAATATTATACCTTAAATAAATACAATAGAAAAATAAATCATTTTGTTTTACGCGATAACTGATCATTCTCGCGTGATTGAATTAACAGAAAATCTTATTTTAGCTAGACAGTTATCAAATAATATTTATTCTATGCTGCTACGACACGGACGAATAAAAATAAGGAAATTATTAGAATTGTGATTTTTTTAATGCTTTTATTATTGTTTTTTAGCTCTTCACCATTTAGTACATTTCAAATAGGTGTAATATTTAAGTATAGAAAAAAATATAGCTAGATTCGCGCTATGTAACTACATAACTGAAAGCACGTTACGGCACACCAAACGTGTAATAAGCAAAGTTGTGGAGTTATATGTATACCTGGTCGTAAGAATATCACGAAACGCGATATGTTTGGGGTACATTTTTCGAAAAATTACGTGATTATATGCTCAGCTTTTTTGATTGTATGCAAATTATTAAAACAATTAATAAATTATTAAGTTAGTGGTTTATATAATTATAAATACCACTAACTTTGGCATATCACAAGGCACGGTACTTGGACCATTGTTATTCATTTTATACTCTAATGATATATTTAAACTCAAATTACATTGTAAAATATGCAGACGATACAGTACTAATAATTAATGAAAAAACTTGACTGACGCTAATATATCTGCAAATGAGGATGTTAATACCACAAAAAAGTGAACGGATGATAACCTACTATCAATTAATACTTTCTACGATTTGCTATTCAACAAAAAGATAACACTGAAATTAATATTAAAATCCACACCAAAGCCTGTACTCAAGAAGACTCTTGTGAGCAATGTTTATCAATTGAAGAAAAATACTGTATCAAGTACCTAAGAAACATAATAGATAACAAATTCAAATGGAAAGAACATGTTACTAATCTTACACGTACGGTATTATTGGATGGGGAGGAGCATATAAAACTTCAATATCACAATTAGAAATCACTCAAAAAATGATAATAAAAATGTTTCTAAAAAAAAAAAGACTATCCAAGTATACAACTCTTCACAGATTTTAAAGTACCAAAAATAATAGACATATATAAAAAAAATTCAATATTCCAAATATTCTAAATTAAAAATCAATTAAATTTTAGAAGCGAATTCCGATCTACAAGATATAGAGATCAAATTGATATCCCAAAACTAAAATATACCGCAACTCAAAATCAATATATTTATCAAGGTATCAAATTTTTTAACAATCTTCCCATCACAATTAAATAAATTACTGACTATCATAAATTTGCAACTGATGTAAAAAAATATGTACACAGACTAACTGAAACATAAATTATCGTATATACTCCTTCTCTATACACGAGAGTTACTCTCGTAGAGAAGAAATAAATGTTAAAAGAAATATATATGTGTATCCTACTGATTATTCTAAAAATGTATTATAATTTCTAATATTACAATAAAATTTAAAAATATAAAAAATTTCAGATATATATTTAAAGTACTTAATTTTTATCAGTTCTAAAATAGATATACATTGATTATAAATAGATCATTTTATACATTATTATATAATTTAATAATATACATTTGTACATTATTATATAATATAACTGTCGTGTAGTCCCTTTTAGTTATTATATTTATGTATATCTATACATACTCCTCAACAGAATGAATAAATATGTACCTACTCAGATAAGGAACTCGTTATTTATAATTTATAGAGGACCTACGTTACTTCCGAATTGTTATCTTCATAATACTTATATTAAGACAATTGTAAGTCAAGTTTTTAAAACCCGACCTAGGACGTTGTTCAAGCGTCTCTTCTTCTTCCGTAGTAATTAAATATTATAAACACTTTTTTATAACTAACATTGAAACATTGAGGAAAATGCTTTGCCATTTTATTTTTAAAAACGATCGTTATTGACAGGATAATTCTAAAAAAAGGTATTAAATAATAATTAATTACTTACAATACTGTGTTATAGGTATATGTACCTACGCTCAGAACCAATATCCATATCTTTTAGTTTATCAACCTTTCGCGATTTAAGGAAAGTTACGAGTGTAAGTTGGAACCATTATTTTAAATAGAATAGTCTAATCATGAATTATTTCTATGTTAATCATTTCAAATGTGCCCAAGTTATTTTATCTACTAATTTGTATTATTTGTAAACGAATATGTATTGAAACAACACTCATTGATATCATTCAATTTATTACACTGTTTACCCGGCACGGAACCCGGAATTAAGCTTATCTGCTTATTATTACCAGAGGAGTATTATCTCCGAAACTATGTTGATAAACTGTAACAAGACCCTTCAGCGGTTAGATCGTATCTGAAATCCAAACAAGAAAGAACGTCTATTCATTTCAATACATCTCCGTGAACACGCTACCTTATACATTTCTATACCTTTATTATATCAATAAACGAACTCTTGACAGGTAGTCGTGATTTCAAAATCTCTCTGTTGTAAACATAAAAACTGAATCAGAAATATTACTGTTTCAATACAAATTTTCTAATTTATGATAATATAAATTAACATTTTGGTTATGGTCTTCTTTTTTTAAATAGGCAATCCACCCTTCAAGAGTAATTTGTGCCATTAATCAAGTTAAAAACTTTGTTTTATAAAAAAAAGTACAATAATATTATAGAATAGGAAATACTATATTACAAGTCAATACCATTATCGTTCAAAAAACTTGCTATTATATAGATTAAACTTGGCGAGTTAAGGGAAAGAAGATGACACAAGATAACCGGGAGCTGAAAATTTCCATTAACTAGACCACTGTAAAAAAAACCTGTGATCCGCAATGGACAGGCAAAAAATACACGGTCAAGGGTTTCCTCCTCGGCACCACACTCACATATTGGGGAATCTATCAAGTTCAATCTGAACAAATGAGAGGCCACCTGACAATGCGCAATTCTCATTCTAGAGATATTTGATACTGTTCTTTTGGAGACTTTCCTTTTTGAGAGCCAGGGGATGCAGGAAATAGATCCTTGAATTACTTTAAGACGATTACCCTTATGATTATTTGGATCCATCCATTGTGCAGTCCAGATTCGTACGTTTTTTTTACCATATTAAGTCTGTCATACATCGGGATATGGAAGTGATTCATTTCCATGAATTCCCGTGTGTGCAGGAATCCAAACGAATGACACCTGTTTACTGTTGCTGTACAAATTAAATAGACATCTGATGGAACAGATTATCTCATTGTCAAGCCAAATTATTGGCTAAACTAACAGAGAGATTCAAGAGCTGCTTGCGAGCCGGAGAATATAACAGCCTTATCGACGTTCCGGAGTACGCAGATGTCCAAGGACTCTTTAATTACCCAACATTCTGCTGAGAAAACAGATTGGTTATGGTCATGTCATGCTACTATTTTGAAATACTAACTTCAAAACAAAAAGGTCGTATAAACCAATTTGACAGATCGAAATATATGAGCTTCCCATTTAATTTCCGATTTGAATTATTACTTGTATACTTGTGTACTTAAGAGTAAGTATAATGATATGCTTTAAAAAGGTTAGTTCATTAACCGCTGTATGCACTCTATCTATTACTAGGTATTAGGTAGTGACCGCTGCATGAACACAGTCAGTGTTTCCGTAACACCTATTTTAAAAATTGAATTCATAATTTATTTACTAAGTGTCTTTCACAGTATACATAAAATACTAATTAACGCAAAGATATATTATACCAGACATATTCTCAAAATAATTTTAATATATTATTCTGGCGATGACAATGAGCGGCGGCCTAAAGTCATAAGTTTCCAGCGTAATATAAACGATTATTATATTTTTTTCAAATACAATAGCTACCCAGAGTTTTCCATGACATTTTCAGCCATACCCATATATATATATATATATATATATATATATATATATATATATTATCTTTATATACCCAATCGAATATCAAATATGACTTTCATTAAATTTCCCGGATAATTGATGAGGACATGTATACTTTTGGCATCTGTGTAATAACAGCAGTATCAGGTGTTATGATAAACACATCGTATTTTAAAAGCAATCAATGTACAAACGAGGTGAAGGCCTGTGCCATTTTCCATTTCCCTTTTGATAAGCGTCTGTATACGTAGACGAACATGGTTTGTGTGTTTTTATTATGTGCGTATTTAAAATTGAGAAATTCTACGTAAAATCCCATTTTATTATATTAAACCGGATTATCTGTAGAGTTAAATTTGTAATTTCCATATCTTTTTTCATTATGACATCATGGTGGGTTTAGCTTAATGGACGAATAATAGTATCCAATATTTAGTTACAATATTTAGGTAACGGTTAGATCACTGACATTTCAACAGAAAGTAAAAATGTCTTACCCTTAAATCGTCAAATACCTCGGACTAAGTAAATGAATATAATTGTTTACATGTTAAAAGCGTATGACTGTACATTAAATTAATAAAAGATTATTTTATTAATGTCATTCTTGAAATACAATCTGATTTAGTTATATTTTGAATCATAATTAATGATATTATTCTGTAATCTTCAACAGTTAAAACATATTTATATATAATATAATAATATTTGGATATTTGTATCTGTTTAATTTTATATTTTGCTTGTAGTCGGCGATACTTCTGTGATTTTGAGTTCCGAGTATTCTATTTTTAAAAAAACAGGTTTTTTTTTCCTGTCGTATCGTGACCTAATAGATATTATAATTAATGGAGTTTTATAGATTTAAAAAATGTTAAATCATTTAACATCTTATAGATATGATTTTAAAATACAGTTTCCTCATATGTACTTAATTCTTTATTTCTTCATACATACTTAATTCTTATATAAAATATCTCAATGTAATGAGTAGAGAAATTCATACATTATGTTGGATAAAATTATCAATTTCATTTTAAATATATGAGTTTTGTTGTTTTTTGTCCTAAAGGTAATTATTTAGTGTCATCAAATATTGAAACATTGCTATGTTGCTGTACAATTAATGCTATATTATGTCACATATGATCTTCCTAAGACGGGTTTTAAACATTAATCTTACAGCCATAACACAAAGAAATATTTTTCCAAGATGTATAGGAAGTGAAATATTCTAAAACTCGCGTATTTCATGACTCAAGTTAAAAATTAACACCACGATACATCACCTGATAAATCGTTGTATTTAATTTTTTAGTATATTTGAAAGAGAAAATGCCATTTATATATCTGTTAAAATTTTGTCTGCCTATACTTTAAATCGATCTTATTTTTGAAAAAAAAAACTTGTTTTCCTCTCTCCTCAAAACCGTACAATCTGTATTATGAAGCAATAAACCTATGTAGGTATATACTATCCCAGTGGTCTGTGAGGCATTTATTTTTAAGAATAGTCGATTCCGCTTAATGGGACCACCGGTTTATCGGAACACCCGGTTATTTGAGCCAAATCCCGAGGAACATAAATCAAATAAAGTAACTAATAGTAATTTACTTCAGTTATCTGGGACACTATTCCGTTTAATCGGGACAGTGAATTAAAATATATTAAAAATATGTTAATAAATGCCCAACATCCGCACTGAACGCCTGCGCTGATTTAGTACAATTGCAATTCTACAAAAACACAAACAAAAAGACAGGCTACAATCGAAGAATTCCTGCAGAAATATGTTTTTCATTGTTAAAAATGAAAGTACATTATTTTCATGACTATTTTTTTTTAAGTTACTGTTATTATAATTGTTTGTAAATTTTTTTTTAGCATTATCGATTATTTTATTTTTTCACCCAATAATTATGCATTATTTTTCTGTAATTCTATATTTTTTTCAATAATTTAATAAAGTTCAAAAACACGTACATATTATTTTTTAATTTTACTTTAAACTTTGCTTATTAGAGCCAGCCGCTTATTTGGGACAAAGTGTTTGGGCCCAGTGTGTCCCAATTAAGCGGAATCGAGAAATATCTGAATTAGGTGAATATGTGATGTTTTTATACTTGTTTTATAATACTGATCACTAAAGATTGGAAATAATTTAAATTTTTTTTTCAGAAACCGTCCTGTTTCGTGTCCATCCTAGGACGGCTATAAGATAAGTTATAATTGAATAAACAACCAACTTTAAATTACGTTAGTAATAATTATAATCGCCCGTGGAAGTGGCGTGTTAATAATAATCTGACGAAGACATATTAATTAGTTAATCTCCACCTGATGACGGTTACCACTCGTATTTCATTTGACAAACAGTTCCACAACGGAAAATTTTCGTCATTAACTTTGTAAAATTGTCGCCACGATGTTTGATTAGCGCTCGCCGAGTCGAAGTATCGCGTTATAAAACAGCACTCCTTTCAATTAGTCGTGCTTCATGCTTCATTTATTTGGCTTAAAAGCCGTAGACCGAAGACGTCAGAGAGAACAATACGTTTATATTTATATTATATTTACTCTTAAAATAAATTAACCTAGTGAAGTAGATTACATCTCGAAATAAACACAAGCAAGACAAAAATACTAATAATAAATCACTTTGCCCATATGTAGAGAATTAATGTTCTTAATGATTACGAAGAGGTCAGTGATTTTATTTACCCGGAAGCGTTCATCTCGAGAAATGGAGGATGCTAAGTTGGCATTCATTGAATTAATTAAAATCTAATTGAAGAAAATCGCGAGTAATGTTATGTATTATATAATCTAAATTTTTCATAGAACGTGTATAGGATTTTGAAGTCGTGGCAAACAAAAAAGCAAAAAACAGAAAAAATAAAATAATACTAGGTTAATTACCATTTGAGCAAGTTCGCGATTTCACCGCCAAAATTTTATCAGTAGCGCTAAATAAAGCGATTTGTGTCTTGGCTAAATATAAAATACGAAAATAGATGTAGAAAAAATTTGACCAACCGGGGATTCGATAATTTCAATTCTGCGTTCCCATAGAAAAAGTCAGACCCTTTCTCTCTGGGAATCGCTTTCTCTCTCTCTCTCTCTCTGCTATCAGCCACAGCTGATATTATGACATGTGCCATAGATATACAATAAAAGAGCACACCATACGCGGTCGTGACGTTTTAAGCGCAATAGAACTAAAGATTTGTAAATTTATATTGTTAAAATTCTATTACACAGAATGTCATGAAATATAAAATAAAATTTAAAGTATATGAAACTTTTGAGTAGCTACCTACTCCAGCCGACATGCGATATTAGATCCAACGACACAATGGCAACAAACAAAATTTCGAAATGATTTTAAGAGATTTAGTCGTGACACGTTACTCAATACGTCGTATTAAAAAAAATAGAGACGTAAATAATATCCGTTATTGAGAACAAATTAAGATGACTCATTAGCAATATTTATGATTCATTGTATTTGTTAAGTTTTCACCGGTCTGGAGTAAATAAGTATCCATCAGCCTTATCACGACAGTGATAACCATCACAACAATGACACCAATCAAGTATAAACAAATATTTAGCACCAAAGTGCGCCAAATATTTATTTACAATACTTTTTACGTTCCCATCTGTGTATTTTATTAATTATTTATCAATAAGTTCAGTCCTTCACTTTTACGTATAGGTATTATTCATTTTTAAACAATTCGTATCCACGATAGTAGATATTTGGAGCATTTTTGTAAGCTACGGTGCTATGGATTGTCAAATTGTAACTCACACATGCGTAGAGCATTTATAGGAGGTCTGATTACCACATTTGTATAGCAATAACTGATTTATTCTGTATGTTCTGTGACCAAAATGTGCAATACGAAAAATAATTGCGATCCAGAATAACATAATAATATGCAGGGGTGGTATGATCGGGGGTGTGCAATGTATACAAGCAAAAAAGCTGTGCATAACTAAAAATTCCGAGAAACAAATGTAAATTTAAAAATTGGATTAACATTAACGAAAACATTATTTTCCACGACTAGTGCCATGTTTAATTGTTTATATCTTAAAACTCACCGCTGTACTCGTGGCGCTCTTTTTTTATTCGCTGCATCGTGCTATTTACATTACTCGGTTCTGTCTTTAAACTAGTGAATTACTCAAGTCATATAAATGGCTATTTACTGAATTGAAAATTTCTTTAGGTTGATCCGTTTTGTATAGAGTCGTTACCTGTGCTGTTTATTAACAGAATAACATTAGAAAGGGTTACAACTGCGTGCAAATCATTGAAGTGTCTACTTCCTATTTTATTAATTCGCGAATTTTACT